>DWQL01001949.1:0-10533 GCA_018231265.1 Noctuana haematospila
AGAACAGAAATATAAATTCATCATTTAAATTTTTGCCTCGCCGGGGATCGAACCCGGGACTCTTTGAATGGTGGACTGGCGTGGTAACCTCTACACCACACGGGTCGTCAATAAGTCGTCGTAAACTCAAGTGTACATCATTAAAACTAAAATAGCATAATTTCTTTTTAGATTATCTGGGGTTCACATGGAATCTCAAACAATGTATGATTTAGCTTCACAAGGACCTATTCGACCTTCAAATAGCAAACTCCCAGTCATATATGGCATCAAATGTGTGTACTTTGAACCTCCAAACTTTACGTTAGGTAAGCTTTGGTGTTTTCTTGCAAACACATCAAAATAATTAATATCTTTCTCAATTAAAAAGTTTCATGTGTTTTACACTGTTTATACCTTTTTACAAATTTCATTGCCTGTTTTAAATACCTTTCTCTTTGAATCAATGTTAAAATGAAAAAAAAGTTGCGGTCTGTACTAGAAAATGACTTATGCTTTTTAATTTTAGAGATACAGTCAGTAAATGAATATGATAAATATTTATGGACATTAATCCATGACTTGGGAGTGCAATTAAAAACATCAGCACATTGCACAGGAGTGCAATGCATACGGCAAGGCAAGTTTGACCTGGAGTTGGCTCTACTGCGGAAACATTGGAAGTTGGAACACATCGCAGACAACATAGAGCAGTGTGGGGACCTATTAGAACAATATGAAAAACTGATAAAACCTACATCTGCAAATTTAAGTTTATAGTGTTGCATAACCATTATTTTAGTATTTTGTAAATATGAAATAAAGTATTTCAATGAATAGTAGAAAATTGTGTATTACTTATAAACTCCTATATTATCTATTTATTTACTTAATCCTACATTTATTTCATATACTAATTAAAACAGAATAACCTTAAAACAAACTCAAAATAATGCAACTTAAATAATATCTCAGTCTTGCTTTACAAAAGAAATCACACAGCGAATTCAATTAGATGATGTATTGGGGCTGTTAGTGTTTGCTTGTTTCTCCAATTGCTCTATTCTCTTATGCCTTATCATGTTAGAAAGAATTCCATCAAATGAAGTTGTCTTTTTCTTGGCAGACCCACGTAAGGTGTCCTCGCCTTCTCGACGTACTCTTAGTCGTAAGGAATTCACTTCCTCCATAAAGTCAAAATCAGATTTTTCTTCTCGAATAGGAGATGCAGGTACTTCGGGTTGATTTTCTTTACTCACGGGCACTGGCGAAGGGGCCCGCCTGCCAGGGCTTTTCCATTCCAAATTTAAAGTTCCAGTCTTGTCAATATTTTTGTATAAATCCTCTAATTCTGCAGGGTCTGGCATCCAGCTCTTACCGATATAAACACCGCACTTTGGGAGCTCGTCGTCAGAACAGGCTAAATCCCAGTCGTCACCTTGAATTTCAGCTGTTGACATGGTACCAATTACAGATTTATTTTAATTTAATTTTAGACGAAATTTTACTTTTTATATTTGTAAATTTTGATTCAATTCCTCAATACAATTATCAGTGACCAGTGACAGCTGCTCTTCTGCTGTGTTACTGTCAGTGTCAGTCAAACGTCCTGCGCCAGTGTCATGTCAACGCCACATGCCATGATTGTCAAAATGTCAAATTGCCCCATGCCCCATGATGCCATGCCATGTTAATACTTATTTTGTTCTGCTTAAGTGCTTAAAAATTTCAATTTAAATTGATTTTAATTTAACTATAAGTTTAGTTCTTATTAAAAAGTGAACATGTCATCTTCAGACAGCGAAACTGAAAACAAAAAAGAAATGGTTTCAAGGTATATTGTGTACTAACAATCTTAAGATATGGATTGCCACGATCTAGCCCTACATATGAACATTATTTCTCTAAAAATCCTATTATTATTTAAGGCTTGGTGACTGTGAAGTATGTGGCGCAAACAAAGCTTTGTACACATGTCCGAAATGTGAAGTGAAGACGTGCAGTTTGAACTGTATAAATATTCACAAGAAAGAGTTGGAGTGTGACGGTGTTCGGGACCGCACCAAGTTTATCAGGATGAAGGACTTCTCTGACACTGACCTGTTGAGTGACTACAGGCTGCTGGAAGAATGTGCCAGATTTGTGTATTCAGTGAAAAGAGATGAGAAAAAGAAGTTCACTAGGATAGATAAGGATTTACCCATTGTATGTATGCATTCATTCACTTTAAGCTTAAGTTTGGAAGAATATATGTATACGCTGTTCTGATGTTATATGATATTTAACTACCATGAATTTCAAAGCCAGGGAATAATCATAACTTTGATAATTATTTTTAATGCTAATAAAATGCTCAATTTTCATTGATATTCAGTATCTCACTATGAAATTTTCAACAATGCAAAGTAAACTAATTGTGCCGGCTACTACATGTTTTATATAAGTGCTACAGACATTTTTGAAGTGCTTAGACATTGCAACAGTACAGACTATTGAGGTCTAGATAACATCATTACAATAATGTATATACCTACATTTTATTATTCCAGCATTTATTAAAACTGAAAATGGCAGCCAGGAAAAGGGGCACAGTCCTGCAATTTCTTGCTCAAAACTTCACCAGGCATTCCATCAACACAACACGATACAATTACAAAACGGGAGTGATACATTGGCGGATTGAATGGGTATTTCCTAATGTAGAGACAAACCCTCTTAAATTTGTTGATGAGAAATGTTCAGAACATTCAAAGTTATCACATTTGCTTAGTAAATATTTAAACCCGGATGCTGTGCCTTTTGAAGGATCCAAGTCTTTAATATACTATAAGTCTGCTGGATTCAGTGGTGTTAAAGTTTTACTGAGAGGTAAGGTCCCAGAGAGATAACAGTAAAATTGCTTAAGTAAACTGAAATGAGCTGAACATCAGTTTTTATAATACTGTGGAGGGTGCAAAGTTGACCAGTAAATAAATCTTTTGTTACTCACCCATTTATGATTTCTCTCAAGAATATAGAACAATGTTAGTAATGTATTAATATTTTATTTCCAGCTGAAAAAGTCAAAAGGTCTGCGAAAAAGTTTTTTGAATTAGATTTGTCTGAATCTCTTAGTGAAAACTTGTCAGGGAAGTGTATTGTGGAATTTCCTATTATTTTCATAGTATTGAAAGACCATGCATATAATTTTGAAATTATATCACCAGGTAAATCAGATTTGGTGTATCTTTTACAATGTCAATATTATGATGTACGAAATAATATGTAATAAAATTATGTGTTACAGAAGATGAATTTGGGTACGAGACTGAGGAAAAAACAGAAACTAATGGATTGGAAATTAATGGGTCTGAAAAGACAAGTTCTTGTAATAATTCTATTACAAATGGTGAAAACAGTGAAGTTAAAGGACAAGTACCCAGAAAAAAGCAAAGGACATTACTCACAGAAAAGATAGCAAAACAAAAGGAATTACAGATAGAAAAAGAAATCAAAGAAGAAAAGAAAAATAGACCTAAAAATCTATTATTTACAACTGGATACTCTTCTGAAGAGAGTTTAGACAGTGACAGTGATGATAAGGAGGAAAGATAAGGACAATTCTTCACAATATATCTTTTATTTTACATTACATGTATAGCAGTCAATGATTTCTCTGTCAACACAAATAAATATTCATTTGTAGCATTTATGCCCAAAACTTCTCCTTGCTTCTCTATATTAACCACTCTCTGTTGCCCAACTTTAACACTCTTCATGACCCCTGCAGTTCTCTTTCGCAGTTGACTGTTTTGAGTACTTGCATCTTGGTAAATAAATATATGTCTGGTGGCCTCAACTACCACGCTGTAGGAAAAGTTTGGAGGGCATGTCAAAAACTTGCGGTTTTGTTTTGACGACTGTACATAGCCAAAAGCCTTCAGTGTTCCTTGATGCACCATCGGCCATGCTTCAGAGTTGACTATCTGTACATATGGTTGCCAAATACATGCATCCACATCATGTCTGAGCGCTAGGGCTGGTACTTCTTTGGTCTCTAGCTGAACACTGAACAAGTACTGATGGACACTAAGTGGAGCTCTGTGAGTAGCTTGATGAGTGGATACATCAAAGCGCACTGTAATAAAAGAACATACAGTAATTTACTTATAATGTTGGTGTTCTCACTAATTACCATATAGAGATAGTATAACTGAAACAGTATCAGAAATGTATTTATTTAATAAGAAAAAAAAAAATATAAAATCTAACTAAGGTGAGCTGTAGGCTGTTCAAGGTTAAGATACCCTCGATCTTTACCCTTAAATATAAAGCATTCTATTATAAATAAGTCAAAGGCATACCTAGCACAGTATCTTCCTCTGATGCAGCATCACATTCCTCTAGTTCTTGAGTAGACAATCCGGGCACAGGTTTATCAGGCAGAATCTCTGTATCTGAGCACAAGTGAGCCAGTCTCCTGTGGGCTTCCTCCACCAGACTGGCGTCCATTATCTGTTCCCCATTAGGATCCCCACCCTGTATCAACTCATCCCAGATACTGCTCTCACTTTTAGTTATTAACACATCCACTTGTCCAGTCTCTGTAACGTTCCAAGTTGTCAGTTCTTTATCAACTTTGTGCTTCAAATTTCCCTTCACAAACTCCTTCCCGCCATAACATATCTTTATCTCTAATGGAGTCAGTTTGATATCAAGTAGTTCCTTGTTGAAGCCACTCTGTAACTTCAGTGTGACTGTAATATCTTCAGATGTTTGCAGCCACGTGTAGATAATTTGTTTAGGCTCCTCTTCTTTCTCAACAATTTCTTTTTCAGAATCCATAACAAATTTAAATGGGTTGTCAGAGGCTATGTAAAGAGCACTGCAGTTTGTTTCCAAGGCAGCATAGTGGACAATACCTTTGCCTTTAAGTTGTTTTATTGCTGATTGTTTCCAAGTCAGGCCATCATTCTCAAATGTCACCCAAGACAATACAGAATAGAAGTGGCTATCATTCTGTTCAACAGATTGCAAGAGGCAGTGGATTACTTCAGTGTTTTCTTTGTCATTAGCCCTGGTATCGACAATAATAAAGTATTTTCCTTCGCCTAATATCAAGCTTGAGTGGAGAGTCTGCCAGGGTTGCTTGTCTACTGCAGTCTTGTTGCGTAGACCAGTGTCTGCTATATGCAAGAATCCTGTGCCATCACTTATGACAGCTCTGTTACAAGACGGGAAAGCCATACAAAGATTAAAATGCCCCGATTGTCTCTCCACGTGTGCAGGAACATCGTAAACAATTGCAGTTTGGAATGTATTGTTAATGTTTTCAAATATCACATTACGTACTTGTTGCTTATTGTCGATGTAATAGTAGTTATATGCGTGATCCCAATAGTCTAATACCAGGTGATTATGAAGCGCGAACAGCTTGGCGTGTACGAACGAATATTGCACTTCATCCGGATACACTCGATCAACGGGAGTTTCCAAGTCATAGGTGTACTGAGGCAGCGATTGTAAGTTTAATTTATATCCCTCAAAATCATGGTCTAGCAGTTTTCGTGCAGGCCGCAGGTCAACGAGAGTTGACGGCATTTCTTTAGACTTGTACACTTGTACTTGTTGTTTAGCATTAATTACAGAATTCTCTATATCAAGTGAAGAGAAATATATTATGAACCTATTACAAGTTTCGCATCGTACTGTAGGAGAAAAATAAAATAATAAATACATACATACACTCGATCAATATCAATAACTAGCACAGACTATATATAATGTACTATAACCAGTTACTGGCAGTGGTACTGGTACAATGGCACGTGTCATCTCATTGAATTTGATTGACGTTTTCCATTCCAGCCAGACATATTCTACTGTTTATAAGCCAGACAGACCAAAATTCACGTCATTATAATGCGTCATTTGTGTTGTGACCACAGACTACGGGATATTTTTTTTTATCCTCTCTCTGTGTACGGTGAACATTTAATTTTGTATGTGGCATGAAATCAGATATGCCGCTGCGGCATGTTGCCACAAGCAAAAAAAACATAATGTTACATTTGATTTGTTTGATTGACATGATAATTGACATTAAAACCTTTCAAAACCTTATCGTAATTCGTTCGAATTTCTCTTCTCTGTTATTTTTTTTATATACATATGATTTTGGGACTTAAATTTATTTGAATTGATTGATTCTAAATGTCGTACACAAAGAATATTTCCTATCGTGACGTCCCCTTCTCGTCCGAAACTCCACAGGTAGGAAGGATGTACTAAAATAATTTTCCTTGAATCTTGAAACTTCGTAAAATCTAAACCCTATGTTTGTCTTGGATTTTTCAGGAAGACTTTTTTATTTTCGATAACATCAAGAATCTTCATATCAAATGCGAGAACAATAAAGACAAGATTTTAAGAGTTCGAACTGTTGGATTATTAAAAAGTGGATGCAGCCAATTTTATATTAAAGAAGTGAGTAACAGTGCGTCTATTTTAGCAAGGACACGGTTGTTTTTATGTCACATGTATGTATAATTTGATTCAGGCTTAGGTGAGTGCAAGAGAAAACTGAGTGAGAGGTGGAAACTCTATCATAATATTTTTCCGGGCATAATGATGAAAATAAAACAAACCATCTTTCAGGAGACTGCGTTGTAGGAATAAAAACCATAATAATTACACTCACTGTATAATACTCACTATACCAGGCACTTATTGTACAACGCTCAGATAGCTTACTTGTATACACTGGATTTCAGATAACCACAACTCATGAACCATTCATTTCACCAGATCCCAGGAAATGTATGCAAGTGTCCCTAGTGTACATGAAAAAGCCGCTGAAGTCTCCTAGCATGCCTCATCCCGTGCAAATCTTTGGCTCGTTGCAATGGAAGGATCAACCAGTGATCTTTGCTCAAATTATCCAGGTATTAAACATTTTATAAAAATAAAAATTATTTGTTTGGGGTTACTGTATAAAAATTTTGTTTAATATAATATATTTTCTATAAGAAAAAAGTAAAAAGTATTAGATATTATGGTTGTGCATGCTGGATACCTACTAGTGTATAACCTTACATGATTATAATTATATTTTACTTTAATATTATTATAGCATTTCCCTATTGTTTTCAGCCTCTTAGGGTATCACCAGCTACGCTTCTTAAAGAAGTCATGCTGAGAGTTTCCACTAAACACTTAGCTGCATCCAAATCTTGAGCAAGCGTTGGAACAAAACTATATACCTATTTAAAGTTTATGATGTTCTGTGATTATAGTTTTAATTAATAATAAATGTTAAAACTAGATTTCTGTTTTATTATATTCTGCATATCTACTATGTTAAACAAAATCTATAACATACAAAAAGCTTCCTACAATTTAATTTTTGTATTATAAGACAAAAATATCCATATAAAAGTATGAAATCCAAATGAAATAAAAATATTATAAAGATTGCATATTTATTACATCTTAAATAAATATAATCATAAACAACAGACGTTAACATTTACAACACTCCATCACCAACTCGTGTATTATAAAAAATATGTATGATTGAGAACATTATTCTAAACCATGGGGTTATAGTGTCAGGGTGTGCATAATATTACAATGTGTCGAGCTTCACCAATGGGGTATTTGACACTATTCACAATTAATTCTAAAAATATTTTTATAAAGCGAACAATAATTTTTTTCACATTGTTTAATAGATTCTATATTTATTTCCTTTAAATCAATAAAAAATCTGTAAATTGACACACGATATTATGACGTCATAATGCGTATTGGTCATACAAATTGTATGAAGGAGTCAAGTTGCATTTTGACAGCTCTGTAAAAGTATCTCATTTGACTTGCTTGTCAAATGAGATACTTTTACAGAGCTGTCAAACATATGTGGGGATATGTATAACTGATCAAATAGTAAAATAATAATGATTTTTATTAAGTAACTAAAGGTAGTTTTGAATACAGCTTTGTAAAATTCAATTTAAGTATATGAGAATATAAGATAATGAACTAATATAAAAAAAATTGGGTAGGTTACACACAGTTTTACATTCATACAAATTACATACTTCAAATAATTCATACTTTATCCCAAAACCAAACTGAAGCTTCTTAAAAATTTTAATTTTATTCATCAATGTGAATCTATATTTATATTAGACATTCATATATTAAAAAATTATTTTATAGGCTCTTTAAGTTGTACATACATATTACTTATTATTGCAAGTTGCATATTGCGATGGAATGCATTTTTTAAATATTAGTAATTCTTATAATTACTTCGTATTTTCTTTTATAATTCCGATAGAATTAACGGTTTCAATAATCGGGTGTGACAGATAAAAAATAATAGTTTTGATAACTAATTTCGTGAAATACAAAACGTAAAAATTTTAATATAATTGTGATGAACAAGTATTTAGTTTCGTACGATTTTGGAAATATGTACCTATAATATGGTTGGCACATCTTTTAAATGAATATACAAAATCGTGTCAACATACAAAGGAATACTTGTTATGCTGATGTTGTTTAAAGCAATACAGTTGAAGTAGAAATATCGGGATGGACTTAACATCTCAAAAATTATGTTCTGTTAGAGCCTTTTTGAATAACAATCAAACCTTTATTTATTGTTCTAAGTGTCTTGAGAACAGTTGCACAAATAGAAAAAAATATTAGTAATACAAAACGGCTTCAATCTTTGCTGCTGAAGTCTTGATTACAATCTTAGCGCAACTCACACAAAATAGAAAATAATGGATTCATGCTTTATCTTTCAAAGTAATCACTCGCTAACAAATGCAATTACAATGAAGTCATATTACTGAATTGAGCAATATCTGATTATGTATATTAAACCACAACCAAAGTAATTATTAAATTACATAATCTGCATTCCAATTGTTTCCTATTAAAAACTTTTAGGATAGGTACTCATAGTTTTTGCCAATTGCGTATTCCTTTTTTTATATGTTATGGGATGTGTTAAGTTAGGCTATTATCATTGAGAACATATTAAAACATTCCCAAATATATTTACCAAAATCAAACATTAAATACACATTTGTAATTCATATTGTGTATACAGTTACACATTACATGTGAGTTAAGCTAAGATCAACAAGGGCCGATCACACTGACATCTGGCAACACCTACAGCACCCAGAAATATAGAACAAATACCAATAGTATGACAGCGCCGGCGGTGACTTTCACCAGCATAGACTTGGTGTTGAGGTAGGTCGCATCCTTCTTGTATTTCTGCGACATCATTGATAAGTTTTGTGTTTTTGTGTCTAACTCTGCAACATAAAAATCTTATGTAAAATCAACTTCTTAGTTGTATTTAAAATAGAGTGCAAAATTTCATTTATGTTATTTATAAATCTCAAGTAATTAAAATTTTATTTTCATACATTAGTTTTGCCAAAAAAGACCAAACTGTACCGACGTGTGATTACAATCACATTCAATAGCTGTTACGAGGTTTCATCAACAAAACGCGAAATACTTTTATAAAGATAGGTAAATATGTAGTTACAGATGATCTAAAATTTTTTTACATATTTAACAGTAAAATATCCAAGACAATATGGTTTGCTAAGCAAGGCAGTGTTTACCGGAGAGGACGGCGCCGCGCTGCAGCACGTCGTCAATGTTCTGCATCATGATGCGCTGCACGTCGCCGAGCTGGCCGCCCAGCGCCGCCGCCGCGCCCGAGCCAGCGCGCCGCGCGCGCGCTCCGCCCTCCGCGTACTGCTTCCGGGCGCGCTGCATCCACGTATCGAACTCTATGAATGTGTATGGACGGGTCACTGTGTTCACCTGCAATGTACAACAAATACATACATATTTATCACCTCACAAATACTGTGGCACTGCCTGGCTGCACAGAGGTATAGAGGTTACTATAAAATACAAAAACTCAAACTCAACTTTTATTCATCATAAGGTATTTGTATGCACTGGATGAACGTTAATATGTTTACATCGGCTTCAAGCACCCTTTTCATAGTAAGGTATAACAATCAATCAATCAATTTTTAAAATAACAAGTTTAGTATGAAAGTGTTATTGATGAGTGACTCACCCTCTTCCCGTACTGTTGGTAGAACTCTTGTGCAATTTCCTCTAAGTAGCTGAACGCAAGTCGTTTGCTGTAGTTGCGTTCACAGAGTACTAAATAACAGATTTCATTCTCTATCAAGTAACTGAAACAAGAATAAAATTACACAATAATTAAATAACATTACTGGTACTAATGTTACAATCTTTAAAATAAATATGTTATTACATTTAAGGTATCCTGTAATCGTCCTCTGAAGAAACCTAGTTTTGTCTACTTTGTAAATTTCACATTGAAATAACTAAATTACTAACTGCAATATGGACCGCTTAACATATAATTCATGTTTGAATTTTTTTATTAAAATGTTTTAGTGAACACTTACGTCCTAAAAAGAATTTCTATCCAAAATTTGGAGCACTCGCAGGACCGAATGTTCATACAAATTATCAACCCCAAAAACCAACCCT
>DWQL01001950.1:0-10532 GCA_018231265.1 Noctuana haematospila
TCAAAGATCCACAACAAAAGTTTCCATAACGGCTTGTTTCCACAGAACCAGCTCTTAGAGTGGAAGTTTACTTGTTTCTTTTCTTATAAAGCGTTATTCAATAAATACGCATCAGCCACGCACCCACGCAGCATCACTGGCTAACCTTCTTCAAGACTAATGCACCGACGTCTGGGTGCGCGGGGTTGTCGGCCGCGCACGGCGGACGCGCACGCAAATAGTGCTCTCCCGCGGCTAGACTGTCGCCTGTCAGCATTATCTATTACCTATCTATACCTAACTATACCTATAAAAGCATGGCTTAATCGCTGCATCGTTGCATTCTGACAAAATCAGCTCGCTTCAATTCCAGATTTGAACTGTCAGTTTTAATAAAGAGTGATTTGCAAACATTTTATCGATTTCAAAAAGAAATTAATTAAATTTTAATGTATAGTATAATATACTAAAATTTCACAAATACACAAAGAATATTACACTATACCTACATTAATAATTAATAATACTATTTTACACGAACAGACTGAGTCGTGTGCGTTTCAATGCTATTTAATGCCCAAAATGTGTAAAAAACTGTATAAATTCAGAGCCACCGTTAGAATTCTTAGCTGGCCATCTCTAATATCGTCCTTCCTGAACACTAAATCAGAGGGAATTGTAGATAGCAGTAAATTGCTATCTGCGACGACATCCGCCTACAGACACTCGACGGATCTGGTCTGCAATACCACTTTACGCATCCTGTATCGGTGACAGACTAATGAACGGATTCAACAGGGAAGTGACCAGTAGTCCGTTGAAGATATATAAGGATTTAGTATGGTAATTGTTTCAAAGACAGGGACATAAATTGACAGAAAATTGTAAACTATATGATAACAAATTAACAAAACAACTATAAAACAGAGATGTTATATAAGTATATTATTATCTTAGTATAAAAAAATATAACTACCTACAATACGAAATAGAACTTTTTATCTGTCTTGTACCTAATGTCATCTGTCTATCATATTAGTTATTAAACAAATTTTCAACCAACTCCAAAAAATGGAGGTTCTTAATTCGACGTTATTTTTTTATGTTTGTTACCTCATAACTTTCGACTCGGTGAACGGATTTTGATGATTCTTTTTTTATTTAATAGCAGCGTGCTTTCCGTGTAGTCAATTTTGATCCAGTTCTGACAATGGCCGATGCCACATGGTACATGCCGATGCATGTACGCGACAATTTTGAAGTGGGTTGTTTTCGTAACGCAAGTTACGAGTATTATAAATTTATGTTAGCCCTTTTTCTCCATAGCATCATAATTTTAAAATCACGGTCAACTGTCTACAGGTATCATCAATTTTCTTCTCTTGTCAAGCTAACGTCAAACCACCGTGATAATTAGGGGCTAAAGTATAATGAGCTAAATATCACAGAATTGTTATAAAAATAGTAAGAAGTTTGAAATTATTTAGTTTAATATTACTAATCTAGAGCGGACTCAAGACAAAGAAAACTATCAGTAACATTGTAGTAAATTAAGGTAATTTAGTTATTTCGTAAGTAGTCTGTGAATAGGTTTATTAGCGGGTGTAATATAGAATTAGATCGCTGCTGGGAGCGGTTACAGATCTAAGATTGGCCATTTAAGGAGACAGTAGGGGACAGTGGCCCAGAATAGTAGTTGCAACAGGGTTGAGAGACGGTTAAAATATAAGTCAATTCTTCTTAAGAGATTACATTACATTATTGTTGCATTACGCAACATAGAATTGCGAGAGTTTTTTTTCTGATAGGTATTTTTCGCGGCCATAGCCAAAGGGCGATATTTAAGGCAACCATTATTCTTATCAAATCATATCTCCTCTAGCATGACCACCTTTAGAACGCTACCGAGGTTTTTCTTTATGAGCTTCCGTCGGTTTTAGGGCGGTCACGGCGGCGTCAAGTTTCACAAACATAAAACGGTTACCAGGCATGCAATACTTGTGTTATGATATGAGCACCGCATCCACATCCAACCACAGATATAAATTCTCTCCTATTTGAGGTTGGACGTGGATGTGCATCGGTTGCAGCGACAACATCAGGTGACCTGCCCGCTCGATCGATTTTCATTGGAGATAAGAAGAAAATGTAAATTATAAGAATTGAATGCTTCAAAAGACTTCATAAATTAACATTAGAACACGTGTAACGACGTAACAAATTTCAGACGTATATGGTTTTCTCATGGATGCCAATGTCAGAACTGGACCAAATTGAAATGGAACCACACGGAAAACACCAGCTTTCAAATAAAAAAATATCATCGAAACCGATTCACCCAGACGAAAGTTCTGAGGTAACAAACATGAAAAGTAAATACAGTCGAATTGAGAACCTAGTCCTTTTAAACTGTTGAAAAGTGCTTTCTTTCTTTCGCAACCCTGGTGAATGCATACAAACTTTCAAACGATCACCGCGCCGCTCACATTTGGAACGCGACAGAATTATCTCCCTTTCTCCCGCCGGCCGTTGCAGCGCTGTTGCTACGCCGGATAAAACTGTACACAGTACACAGACCCACGTTGTCGGCATTTCGTTCAGTTTTCAAATGCCTATCTATATATCTGTTAATTGTTTCGAATGGCCGCATATAAATATGGTTTACTGAACATGAACAATTGGGTCTGGCTTTAGGAAAGCCTTAGGTCTTCTCACAAGTGAGTCCATTCTAACGAAAATGACTCGCAAGTAAGTTTTAAACTGTTGTTTAGTCCGATTAACTAAATTCCTATGGTATGCTCATGTTAGATATTAAATTATTATTTTGAGCAATCTAGAATTACCTATGAAAAGAAAAATGTTTAGCACGATTTAAACGAAATAATCGCAAAAAATCTATTTTTACATTAAGCGTTAGACGACCACGTTACAACTTTTTGTTTGTGCACAAAACATTCGACGCGTTGACGCTAGTTCTATCCATCTTCATTCGAAGGTCACACAATTCTCATTTCATAATATAATATCCTATTGTCTTCCTCGTGGAACTGTCTCGTTGACTATTATTATTGGTTATGTTTGAAAATTCAAATTTTTCGCATTGCGACATGCAAGTTCAAATAGTTGCCTACTGCTAAGTAAGAAATATTATGTACTTAGATATTTTCTAATGGGTATCAAATTTTTGGAGTAACATAATGATGTCTTTAAATTGGTAAATAAAGACTCGGTATCTTTTTGACAACGGGAAGGTTTATGTGGGATTGTTACTGCCTTATCGGTGACCTGCGTCAGCGCATTCAATGGTGACAAAAATTCTAAAATCGAGACCGCAATTAGCCACGACCATTATTATAATAATGTACTTGAGAAAGTAAACTACAAAGTTTTTAAAAACATTTATGTTAAATAAGGAGACAAAAGTCCACGGTAACAAGTTTAAAGATCAAAAGTCCGCAATGCAAGCGTGCCAAACGAAGCTCTCAACGCTATCTCACAACAATTTATAACTGAAAATAACCGCCATTTAATTGAGTGAAGAGGGTAATTTGGACAATCTGCTGGGCACTAAATGAATTAATCAATTACTTCTCAGATCTTTCAGTGAACCTACATGTCACGTAATGGGAACCGCAATAAACTCGTATCTAATTTTGAAATATCACGTATAAAACATTAGTTGGTTGGTTTTGGTTTTAGGTTTTAGTTAGCTATCGATTTTAGTTTAGATCATTAGATTTTAACCTAAGAAAATTTACAAACATGACAATATATAGGACGTATATAATAAGTAGTCAAACAGCGATATTTTTTCAAACTTATTTAGTATGAGTTATGCAGATATTAGGCGTAAGATTCAATTCTTTTTTCTCCAACGTACCTAAATAAAGGTTTAGTTCAGTCCATTGACATTTTATTTCTCCTTCAAACTCTTCCATTATCTCATAGAGGAAGACCAAAATTAAGGACGTGAATTATCCTGTAGTCTTCTCAAGTTTAAGGTCACGAACAATTGTTCCATATTCTGCCAACAAACGGACCTACAAACTGAATAGTTATGTCGTTGCAAGCTTCATCCGAGTAGGTACCGTGTAATTTGGTGAGTCACGTCGTCATCGGCTAACTCTCCACAGTCATGTGACGCATCCATAGCCAACATAATGAGGGTCACAGCACGTGGATTTTATACTTATATTGTTACATAACTTCTGGTTACATAACTGACTGTGCGAAATACTCGTGTTAGCAGTTCCACAATAGGTATGTAGTTAGTTCTAGTTCCAAAGTATCAAATACATGAAATCATTCGTTTTGTCTTTTTCAAGTTTCATAAATTGTCCCTTCCAAATTTTACCGTTTCTTCCTTTCTTATCATAGGTACCTACAGGTTTGTTATACGGTCTTTAATATTTCTGGTATATATTTTAACGCTACACATAGCGTGAATATATTTTAACACTGATCGCAACTCAAAATCGGAACTTGGGTTTCGGGTTTCTAAAATGCTACTTTTCAAGTAGAAATAATAATCGCATTTGACATATTAAACCTATTAATAACTTATTTGTATTTGCCTATACTTAATCATAAATCCAATAATATTTAGAAGGAAAACCAGGCCCAGTGCAGCAACTTCTATTTAAGTAATGCACATTGCAAGATTAATATCTTTTTATGATGTCTTGATCCATACAAAATAGGCAATATCATTTAGATACTCGTGGTGTGCTGACTCACTCGCATTCTTGGCGTAGCTTCCGGTGGCTGGGTCAGACAGTGAATTGCTAAATTTTGCTGGACTGGACTGGAGATTACTTCTAATTTAGGGAAATTTAAAAAAGTCACTGAGGAAAACATGTCATAGAAGCAGATAATTGAAGAAGTAAAAATTACCAGAATATTGAACTGCAATTGCGATCTACTAAAAGGAAAAATGTATATAAAACTAGGTATATTAAAGAATATTCAATACCACATCGGCCAACAAACACTTTCATGTCATAGGTTTTTGTTGTTTCAACTAGCTGTTTATCAATAATACTTAACTTGAGAAACAAATAAAAAGAATATGCATTTACCTACTGAGCCAAACTAAAGATACAGATCAAATGAAAGGGTTAGAAATGCCTGTAGCCAAGTAAGCGAAAAACAAAACAAATAGATAGTTGGAGGTCAAATAGAGCGTGACTTCTGATTCATCAATTATATCGAATTCCAAAGCTTTATTACAATGGTCTCTTATTGTCAAACAACTGTTGCTTTTTATCTGTCTGTATTTATGAAAGACAATACTCTCTTTTCATTTTTTGGAAGATCACTTCGAAAGAAATTGACCTTCTAGAACAAAATATTCATAAAAGAAACCCAGAAACCTATTTTTCCCAACAATAGACAGAATTAAAAGAAATAAAAGATGGACGAGAATTGTCAAAGTGTATCACGGTTTGTTGTAGTCGGGAGATCATTTTATTATCTACTATTGATTGCATTACATATTCATAGTCTAATACAGGTCACCTATGCAGCTATGGATCGAAATCCGAACGTGTATGTTTCACATGTTATACACAAGTACGTACACATAATCTCACACAGACACAATCGCGCACACTTCACACTTTTATATCGTTAGTTAGGAGTTATGAGTGCGAGTATTTTTAAGTAATATTAACGATAAGTAAGATATTGAAGAGTAGATTCGAGTCTTCTAACCTTAGAGAAGTTATTTATGTCCTTGCTCTAAGCTTCTAACACAGTCTGTGCTGTAAAGAACGTTCGGGCTTGTTTCTTTGTGTTGAAGAGAACCTCTAGTCTTCAATATCGATTGTATCGGGCACTAATCCAAGCAATTTAACAAAGAACGCTTTCTGCTTCACGCGCCGTCTTACTCGCATTAACACTATGCAATATGCATACGTTATCTCGTGGCGTGTTTATTGGACATGAGCTCGTTGTTAATTAATTTAATCATCACAGGCAGCCGGTAGTTTGAATGATTTTCTGAAGTTTTTTTACTGGGTTAATCCTCATTAGCGAAGAAAATTGGTTCTTAGACATGAATCGCAAGATAATCAATAAAGTATTAAACCGATACAGCGACAACTTATACTCTTTATGCTCTTTTCTTTATAACACTTAACTACTTACTAGGAATCAAATGTCCACGATGAAAAGAATATGAGAGTAACTAAAGATTTTCCGGAATGAAAGAAAGATAACTAACTCTGTGCATATTATCTCTATTTAGTGACACAGATAATTAAGAAAAGCGAGCTATTACCTACTACGCATACTCGTAACAGATTGATGATCGACCTTACATTACATAAAATCAATATGTCACTTTATTGTTGGCTAATTATAAATAAGTCACAATGTTGCTTTGTATGTCACAAACGCTCAAATGTGTGATCGGGGCGAGGTCAGTTATAAATCTATTCGGAGTGCTCGGAATAACGCCCAAATTTCAATAGTGTAAACATTGACGTTTCCATTGTATGAATCAGTCACGTACCTATACGAGTTTTTACGATCAAAAGTAGGAATAAACGAGATATTCAGAATATTCGAGAAAAGTATATAAGGTTTGCAAGGTCTCTCTCTTTTATTACAATTTTACTCACAAAAAAACGGTTACAAAAGTCTTCTTCTCTTCTTCTTCAGTCTCTTCTGTGATAAATAATAATGATGTTCTAACAATTCAAATAATTCATGAAACGTACCTACTCGTGTCCACGTTGGTACATTGGAACTACACTACACGAGAGAATATGCTACAATAATTGTAAGTCCAACATTCGATTTCTCGTCTAGAATTCGATTCTTTTATTGTGAGGTCCCTTGAAATATATTCTCTACATTACAAATATAATCTCTAGTATAGAGATAATTGATTATATCGCGATATTGTAGAGTACAATAAGGTTATCGGGATTGTAGATCTCATGGTTGTACGGAAAGTAAAAAACGCAAGCACTCTAATCATAAACTTATTCATCATATTTAAGTCCTATTTTCTACCTTTTTTGAGGCTGTGCATGTAATTTTTTTATTACATTGTGTGTCTATGGGTTGCAGAAACCATTTGGCATCAGGTGGTCTGCGCGATTGCTGCTCTTATAAAAAAAGCAAAATGAAAAGTCAAAAACTATCGTGAAGCCAGAGAGAAAAAAAAACAAAACAAAAACGATTTTGTCATTTTGATGACAATAATTGTCAACGGAAACACGCCAAGCTATAAAATGTAGAAGACTTGGCAAAGAGAGATGTTGTCGTTCCGATCTGTCTCTAGGTGCCGCCGCGCCGGGGCTATTGTTAGTTGAGGCGAGGACCGGATTACAGTGAATCGTCTATAATCCAATCTAATAAATAGACCTATAGTAATAATAAATGAGATCTTAAGCTAATCGTTTTATTATAATCATGAGGATAACTCAAGTAAAAAACAGGAAGTTTTTTCATCTGTCTAACCGACCATTGCTAATCTATATTTGCATAAAAACATCAGATGGTCCTGTAATGCACTGAAGCGGTAAATTACACAATAATAAGCTACGCGTCTCTGTGTCCTTGCTAATCCCCCGTGAAGGCGATTAGTCGGATAATGTCGTTTTATGGCGGATAATTCAAAATTATTTCTGCGGCGCCAAGTTATTTCGTCTGGGGAATTATTGACAGTTTTGATAAATAGATTATGAAATTCCACAATGCGAGTTGGTGGACTTCACACGACCTTCGAGAACTTTATGGAGTACTCTCAGGTAGGCAGGTTTTGTTACGATGTTTTTCTTCACCGAAAGCCAAGAATATGCACATGCCTTCAACCCTTTTATGTCCCACTGCTGGGCACGGGTCTCTCCCCACAACCGGGGAAGGCCTGGAGCAAGGATGGAGTATATGCACATAATGGGAAAAAAACTAGATATGCATGCGGGTTTCGAACCTGGACCCACAAGAACGAGGCAAAATTAAAGCATTATTACCCTTTAGCGGATGTAGATAGGTACAAGTAAGACCCTGGACAAGTAATACAAGAAAAGTCCATACTACAACACTGCTATTTTTGTAAGTCTTAAAATGCTGTCTAAAATTGCCAACGAAAGTTATCACCAAGCTTTATTTCACCAAGCCAACCCCCGCTCGTCTGTAGAAGGTCGTCGGCTATCGAACGGGGGGTGTTTAATACGTAACAACAGTAGATATGTAAACAAGCTATACGTTACCTAGTGCCTGGGTTTCTCAAAGTGGAGCCAACTCCTAAAGGAAATATTAAGCTAAAATATAAACGAAACAGTCGTTCGATCAACCACTTGGTGCTTCATAAGTTGTGATTGAAATTGAGCAAAATTACCTACAAAATCACGTATATTTAGTAAATGGTGTCTGGTAATTACAAATCAAATTAAAATCCGTAGTAGACCGGTCAAAAACACAAATTTTTTCTAATTGCAAAAGTTTGTGAAACGTGATATCTCGAAATAGCACCAGAAAAATGAACAAAACACTCGTAGTTCCAAAAAATGTCAAGAACTTTAAAGGTTTCTGAAAATGTCACGAAACATTAAAAACAGGGCCGAAACGAGAGCGTGGGCGAGAGGAGTGTGGGGTCTCCCTCAAGCCCTAGGGAGACCTGGTAGCAGGTGTTATGTAATGCCGCAGTAATACGGCTGTGACCTAAATAGCGATCTAGGCATCCCACTCCAGTTTGAAGGGCTCAAACATGCTATCTACCTACTTTATACGTAGGTATGTTTTATGCCTTTATCGTACTTTTTATACTTACCTACATGTTGTGTTTGCGCTCATGTTTACTAGATGACCAGATTTTTGGAACCCACTGAGTGACTGACCCAAGGACCCTGCGAACGGTGACCACAGTAGCCACTATACCACACGTCATTTATAACCAAGTAAACATTTTAAATGTCTCCTTACTGTAAAGGGACATTGGGGGACCACAAGCGATATCGATTGACTAATTAAATGAAAACTCCCTTGGTAGACAAATGCTACGTTATCGATCAGGTATTCCGTATAACCCATTAGCAAGAATAATTTATCAGGCCCGGCAGTCTTGCTCGTATTTCCAAGAATTTGTTATTACGTATAAACGGATAGGTATCAAACACGCGACGTCAATTGTCGTTTCACGATCAGTCTTCTAACATTTATATTGCGCTGCGTGCCAATAATGACTACCAGGGATGTTACGGAGCTTAGTAACCGTAATCGACACTCGGAAAAAACATCCCCGAAATCGTCACCAAATCCGAAATAAAACATTCAGAGTCAAAAGTCTGTTCACTTCGTAACCCACAGTTTGCCAAATATGGACGAAACATTTGAGAATACTTCGGAAAACTCAACAGCGTGTAGGGTGCATGTTTTTTCATCGTAATGTAATTTTTTTCACGTGTCATTATAGAACGTAGGTAGGTATTTTCTTTTTAAAGCTACGATACGACATACGACCATGATATTGTTCGTAGTTTTAAAATGATGATTAATAAGTCATGCTCTCGTAGCAGCGTGACAAATTAATTATCAACAGACACAATTTTATCCGGTAGGCGACGCGAGATGTAGGTAGGTATCTAAGTCAATAGAATATACTTAAAGATAATAAAATCAGAATTTGGTTCGATTTCATTATTGAATTAAGTATCTATTCGATTTTATAAAATGATGGTGATGCTAACAAATATTTTACTGAAATTCATTGTAGTCACAGTAACTCTTTACTACTTAGCGATATATTGAACATTTATTATAATTAGCAAATCTGTCTGTTTATCGAACAAAATAGTGGTGTGTTTGCTAAATGCAACCTGGAAATTCTTCAGTTAGGTACTTACATGTAGTAGTTATATGCGATAGCAAGGTACCACAGTGTAAAGATGATGATTCCTTCTCCCATTATTTCAGAAGTCCTCTGTAGTACCTGCAAAAACAATAACAATATCTCTATTACAACTCCCATAAAATGCAGGGAAATTATTGCGAATGATGGCAACTGACAAGAAGTTTCTCTGCTTCTGCAATACTCTTGGATAGAATAATGTTGGACGTGGGAAGTGGGAGTGTCCATGAGGTGCAATGACCACTTGACATCAGGTGGAAGTCATGCTCTTATGCAACTCTCTTTTCATTATTTTCTAAGTCACGTAAGATATTTTCAAAACATGAACTTGACACGCAATCGCCCAAGGCCAAGAGCTAACGTAGAGCCGCTTTAGGAATAATTAGAGCACGAAAATTGGACGACAGCGTGAATATACGTAGATAAAGGCTCTTGAGACGGCTTAGCTCTTTCAAAGGCCGGCTAACGTTACTTTAAAGTACCATTAAAACTTCAAATACAAAACCTTTTGTGGAGGTTTTACACGAGGCTAATAACCGAGACAATCCAACATTTAGAAACCGTTCTATTTCATTTGGCACTGCTTGAGGACAGTTGATGGGACAATCCAATGCAGTGGATTGACTTTATTTAGACGATGCCAATATTGGATTAAACAGCCATTTAAAGTGACCCCGCACCAGCATACAACATT
>DWQL01001951.1:0-10529 GCA_018231265.1 Noctuana haematospila
ATCTAGTAGACGACATTAAGACGTATCATCTCTTTCTATCTTACAGGCTAGCGAACATAATGAAAGAGATAGCGCTACTCCCGGAGAACCTGCTGCGGATGCCGTCAGTGGGCCTCGTGAACCAATGGTACGAGAGGTCCTTCGAAGAGATCATCCAGTTCGAGAAGATGGAGCCAGAACCCACCGTGCTAAGCCAGTAAGGCACTTTGATATTGACTGACTTTTGCAACATTTTTAGGGTTCTGTTCCTAAAGGGTATTAATAAGACCCTTTGGGACCCTATTACTAAGACTCCGCTGTCCGTCTGTCATAAAACTATTTAACATGAACCTTGATAATTTTCACAGATGATGTATTTCTGCTGTTGCCACTATAACAACAAATATTAAAAAACAATAAAAAAATATTTTTTTAGTCATAGCCTCATGACACACGGACGTACAGACAGATAGACAGACCGATGGACAGTGGAGTCTTAGGGTCCCGTTTTACCCTTTGGAGGGGGCTCTCATACAAGAACCTTGTTTTTTTTATATCCTTCGTGCGCCACTCCCACTTGGCCGGTAGAAATTATCATTGCTGGTCAGAGAATTTTCAACTTATTGATCCAGGAAAAAGTAAAGTCCAAGTCCAAGTCATGGAAAAGATAGGAAGGTATTTAAGAATTACAGTGGACACCCTGCTTATAATACTTTGCCTTCCTATAAACTATCGTCTCCAGGTTCTGCCAGAGACTGGTCCACATCCGCAACCGGCACGCAGACGTTGTCCAAACAATGGCGCAAGGGGTCCTGGAGCTGAAGGAGTCGCATGAAGTGGACTCTGGCACCGAGAACTCCATCCAATATTTCCTGGACCGCTTCTATATGAGCCGGATATCCATTCGAATGCTCATCAATCAGCACAGTGAGTGGTATTCAAAATGTCTATTCATCATCAGGTCTTTGTATAGAGTGGATGAACGTTAAATAATACGGTGCATCGGCTTTAGGCGCCCTTTTGGCTAAGGTCGGTCGGGAGAAAACAGCCGGCGGAAAAATGTTTTGCACAGATTCTGATGAGATATTCGACAAACATCTGAGAAAGTTGAAATAATCTGGTTGAGTGATTTGGCTTTTTCATTGTTAAATTCTTTCATGGGCCCACCCAGGACTTGGGGTGAGGGATCCCAGGGGCATTTTCTATAGGGGCGAAGCGGTTCTTCACGATGGGGCAATTCTTGCTGCACAACTGAGACCCTACATGGAGTACTGCTCTCACCTCTGGGCAGAGGAATTTAGGTACAAACGTAATCTACTTGACTCCCCTTTCTCTTTTTAACTTTAACAATAACTTCTTCCTCCAGCACTCCTCTTCGGTGAACAGCTGGGTGGTAAGCAGGCGTCAGTGAATGGTATTGGTAACGGCGGCAGACACATAGGGTCCATAGACCCCGCCTGTGATATTGCGGCGGTCGTGCGGGACGCGTACGAGAACGCCAGGTTCCTCTGCGACCGGTACTACCTGGCTTCGCCTGAGCTCGAGCTGCTGCAGAACGGGGGTGAGATTTTTGGATATTTAATTGTTACTTTCTTCCGCAAAGTCCATCACTATATTGTATAAAACAAAGTCGCTTTCTCTGTTCCTATATCCCTATGTACGCTTAAATCTTTAAAACTACGCAACGGATTTTAATGCGGTATACAGCCCTTGTAATTGAGTTTAACCGTTGTCCATCTGTCCCCAGTGCCTAGCAAACGGCCAATGCACGTGGTGTACGTGCCCTCCCATCTGTACCACATGCTGTTCGAGCTGTTCAAGAACGCGATGCGAGCCGTCATGGAGAGCCACGAGAGCAGCCCTCCCCCCATACAGGTCAACCTCGTGTCGGGCAGGGAGGATGTTTCTGTTAAGGTAGGTGCAGCAGACTGTCTGGATACAGGTGGTCCGTTCATACGTGACTAGTTTATGCCCGCGACTCCGTCCGCGTGGATTTCATTTTCATACAAACTTTGCCCCCGTTTTTAGCCCCCTTAGGGGTAGAATTTCGGAAAATCCTTTCTTACCGGATGCCAACGTCATACAAAGAACACAGCCTCCAAGTGTGAGGTGTCTACGATCAGCGGTTGGGGCTGTGCGTTGATCCGCCACTCAGTCAGGACAAAGCATTTTATTTGCCCACAGATGTCAGACCGTGGTGGCGGTATACCGCGAAGCGTGACGGACCTCCTCTTCAAGTACATGTACAGCACGGCGCCGCAGCCCTCCAAGTCAGACTCGCACACGGTGCCTTTAGCCGGTCAGTCGCTTTATATTTATACTAGTCTATGCCCGGGACTTCGTCCGCGTGGACATCAAAATCGGGTATAAAGAGAAATAAAAAATGGGAGAAAAAAGTAGCCTATGTTCATTACAAGACATAAGTATTTCCGTGTGAAATTTCATCACAATCGGTTCAGCGGTTTGGCTGTGATGACGTCACAGGCAGACCGACAGAGTTACTTTTATATAAACGCTGGTCTGCCATATAAGTTTTTCGTAGTGTGAAAGTTTTAAAATCGGTTTAAAGGTTAAAATAGAATAAGAATTGCCATTTAATGTGTGTGTGTGTGTGTGTGTGTGCGTGCGTGCGTGCGTGCGTGCGTGCGTGCGTGCGTGCGTGCGTGCGTGCGTGCGTGTGTGTGTGTTAAACATAAAGTGGATATTGGCGGTTCGATAAATATCTTTGTAAGCAATTTTAAAGATTTCCAGTCAATTCTTACATTGTAAGATGTATAGCATTTTACTAGTATAAAACCAAAATTCATTTTCTTGTTGTTTCAAAGAATATTACCTGGAAACCGACATACACGTTGGCTCTGTTGATAGTAGGCGACCACCAGAGAGTGAATCGTCTGTTAGGGATCTGGTTCAAACCAGAGCGCTGGGCGTTGGTCAGTTTCTTGTACTTCATAGACTCTTCGAAACCGGATGCCTTCTCCCTGACAATATAAAAAAAATTATTAAAGTCAAAACGTATTTGCAGATTTTGGTAAAATTGGATGTAGAATATCAGATTCATGGATTTAGTTTTAACTGTAGTAGTAAAACTACTTAAGCAACATCCTTACCAGAAGAGACCTTCCCAAGTGGGGAAGTAAGTGCCCTTGAAGAGCGTGTGCTCGAGGATGCCTTCGACTCCACCCAAGGCCTGGATCATGTCCGTGCGGTAGTTGTTTAGGTTCCACAGCTTGCCGTCGTGCCGCTGGTGAGTCCACCAGAACGGATTCTGTTTGAGGACCTGCGAAGAATCTTATTCATTTACTCCACATCGAAAGGCAATCAGTTCATTAGAATATAATTTAATTATCAAGTAAATTATCCTTTGTTATATCAAACGTACCTGATATTGTTTGAACTCTGTACGTATACGCCAGCCCTTGTCGTAAGCTAGCGTATGTCTGTCCTTTTGAAATAGTGTGTTGATACGTGGGATGCCTCGGTCCCACGAGTCTTCCAAGTCTTCTAATGTTAGACGTCTAGAAACAGAATATATAAACAATATCATACACTCGCTTTCCGACCCTATGGACTGATAACCTTTAAGTTGAGTTTTTACAATCTCAGAGACAATTTAAATGAGATGCATTGTGATAAATGTTGATGATATATTTGATCAGCTAGCGTAGTCTCAGACGGAGGAGGCTACAAGCGCACGCGATCAGCGCCGCCGTCAGACAACCACCGCCCCCAGGGCACATGGATTCACTGGTTTCAGGACCCCTACGCGGTTCATCATGTCAAGTTAAAATTTTTAAGCTCACTTTTAAATAAAATTAATATTATTTATTTATTATTACTAACCTGTTCTGAGCATTAGCTTCCTGCCGTTTCAAGGCATATTCAGCCCACACTCTTTGCGAGTCGACAAACTCGGCCTCCCATGGCTGGATATAGCGGTACAAGTTGGGGATTAGCTGGTCTTCATCATGAGACATACCTGAACGGAAATGTGTTATGCCCACTTCTGTTTGCTTCGACCATCGGAGATCAGACTGGGGAGGATAGTTAGTTGATGATTATTAATTTGTGGATGATGACACAAACTTTTGCTATTCAAAACTTTCAGAATCTTAAAATGTATGAATAATATGTAGAATCAAAACATTTTTAATATAGTGATATTAGCAAGAAAATCCTAGCAGTATTTCGAAACGAAAATGCGTTTCGTAGCGTTAATAATAATTACGTATTAGTTTTTTTATTTTTGTCTTTGAATGCATTACCTGTGGAATTAAAACGTGTCCCATAGACAACATTCCAAGGCCACCCAACTCTTTAGGCGTGTAGAAAACTACTGGAGGGAAACGCGAAGGCATCTTAGAGTTAAGTCCGATCTTGATACGAGTTTGAATCTTGTTTTCGCATTTCACGAGCAAGTCCAGCAGCTCTTGTGTGTTCACTACAGCTTCACGGAAATATGTCATAAGACCTGAGAAGAAAATGAAATAGTGATCATTAATAAAATAAACGTAAACGAATTTTAGATGATAAACAAAATATTTACCAGTAGGATAAGTAGAGGATTTGCATGCAATTTTTATGAATGCAATGTTAACTGACTTCTACTGAACTGAATTTGAATTAACAATAAAATTAAAATATTCTTGTAAAAATGTACATAGTCTTATGTACTGTCTACATATACTTGAACGAAACACTAGCGGAAACTGGATTTTTTTATGACATGAAGTAGCAAACGAGCTTGCAGGCCAGCTGGTGTTAAGTGGTTGCTGCCCACCATGGACATCTATATCCAACCTCAAGCAGGCTTGTGTCCTGCCTGAGGTCTAGTTGCACTGCTACCCTGGAGGCTGATGGTCGCCTCAAGTAAGTATGGCCAGCAACTGCACCTTTCCACCGAAACACAAATGAATTGGTACACAATACTTGGTAACCTAATCTCCAATATTCCTTTATCTATTTATATATATATATATATTTATAATACGTTACATATATTCTTTATATAACATTATTTAATAGCTTTATATAAATATTTGTTACAATATTTTATTTTCAATACTCATACCTATTCTCAAAAATAAATAAAATTGCTTCAAGGCAGACATGGGTGCAGCGGTGGTACTTCCCCGGTAGAAGCATACAAGTTCTACCATGGATGGCAGTATGTGGTGCTTACCAATGAGCGCGGTATTCCATTTATTGACGATCTTGGTGAAAGTGGTTGATCCGGACGCCATCAGTATCTGGCGCACGCGGTTGTGGAAGCGCGCCAACGACTCGTCGTCCACGCGCAGGTAGCACTGCGCCGTGCGTTCCTTCGTCACCTCGTTCTGAAGGTTCCACACTCCGTCGCGATGGGAAAGTTCTTCGTGTTGGCTGCGACACTGAGTAAGCAATATTTTCTTATTGGTTTAAGCTTACAATTTCATTTCTTATTTCTTAGCAGCAAGAAAATTGGTATATATGGTATATATAAAAATAATGTCATTGTGTAGGCAAAGATAATAATCTACTATATTTTTGATTTTTAGTTTTCTAGGACCCGATTTTTAAGAAGTCGCGGGAATAAGCTAGCTATTTAATACTATTCCATTTCACAATACCAAATTACCTTGGGTAAAATTCTGCATTCAAATCCAGCCATGTTGAACAGTAAGTTAGGATTGTCTTTGGAGTAGACTGAAACAAAACTGTTCTCCCATTGAATCGTGGTCACTGAGCGAGGCAGACGATTCTTTATGTCCCAGAATACGGCGCGGCCCCTGCAATGACACTTTATTTTAAAATGCAAAATATATGAACTTCATACTTTGAATCTAATGATATCACACAAGTGAGTTCAGAAATAAATTGAGAATCAATTTGGAAAAAGTTTATGTGATGACAGTGTCGTCGCTTATAAACTGTTTATATTTATAAAATTATAAAGTAAAGTTCCAACATCGAAATAATATTTCAATAATTGAAAGAATTTTTAGGATGGGATAATAACATAAAGTTACATAATTTTTAACAAGAAAATTACTCACAGATTAACATCATGCTTCATAAGACGCATCCTAGCATCTCTCGGCCAGCATTTCTTGTTGTTATAGCCAACAATGTTCTCATTGTTGGGATCCGGATGTTCTGTCAGATATCTCTGGATCAAATCCCTCGCTTCCTCCGCAGTGAATCTAGTAAAATCAAATTCAAATATTCATTATGACAAATTTAAAAAACCTTTTGAATTAAATCAATCATAGAAATATAAATATTGTTAAGGTTTAATTGATGTTTATTCGACTGTAATCAACTTTAATACACTGATTAAAGTAACCTGTGCTACGAATTATCAACTACAAACCATAATTCTTCAAAACAACAGAGAAAGTCTATACCATTTTTTTAGACAGCTATGTTTCCTATTACCCTATTTAGTCTATAAAATAGAATAAAAACATTTCATATTTTTTATGATCTCACCTAAAGAATATATGAATTCTGTCGACATAACGGCAATACAGCCTTATGGGATGGGCGGTTTCAGCGGCACGGTCTTGGTAAGTTAAGAAGTCGTTGGGCAGTTGCGGAGGGCCGGCCATTTCGCTGGCTCGCTGCAGGCCCAACACCAATAGGTCCAATACCAGCCCGTAGTACTGCACCACGAACGAAGCGAATTGCAGCCCACGGATTATACCGTACGAGTTTGTGTGGTTCATGTCCTGTTTATGGGATATAATGAAATAAACATTTTAATTGATAATTGAAAATGAAAAAATAGTATAGCTTGTTCCAATAAATATTGATGATATATTTGATCAGCTAGCGTAGTCTCAGACGGAGGAGGCTGCGAGCGCACGCGGTCAGCGCCGCCGTCAACCATCCACCGCCCCCAGGGCACATAGACTCCCTGGTTTCAGGACCCCTACGCGGTTCATCACTTCTAAATCATCATCTAATTACAATTTTTAGCTAACTTTTCTTAATTCTATACCATTGATTTGATAAATATTGATAATGTAACAGTCGAGAGACATGACTATATATACTATGAATTAGATTTTTAATTAATTTCTAGTTTACAAGATACTTTACACAATCAAAATTTTATAGAACTTTGCTTTATACAAAATTATATATACATTTTCCACTTTGGAATCCAATATTCGTTTTTCCTAATAACTTTACTCATAATTAACCTACAAATACAACATCAAGAACAAAATA
Source organism: Noctuana haematospila (assembly GCA_018231265.1). Classification (NCBI taxonomy): domain Eukaryota; kingdom Metazoa; phylum Arthropoda; class Insecta; order Lepidoptera; family Hesperiidae; genus Noctuana; species Noctuana haematospila. Next base: position 7,195 of record DWQL01001951.1, read on the forward strand.
CAAAACACTTGCCTTGTAGTTAATAACAACGTTGTTCTTAGCGGTCATGTAGTCGGCGATGTTGTGGTCGACGATGAGACGCAGCAGTCTATTGAGGAGAGTGAGATCGATCTTCTCGTAAAGCTTCTCGAAGCGGGACTCGAGCAACACATTGCACTCACCCTCGCCGACCTCCCAAACGTCCTGTAGGTTGTTGATGCCTGTTGGCGCAAATTGTTCATTTAAAATAATAGTAACGACAAAGGATAATTTACATACTCTCGGAATAATGTCCTTATATTAAGTTACAAAAGAAATAAATATAATAAAAATTGTAATAAATATAATTATGTTTTGCATAAACAGACAATAATGATGTTTGGATAGTCACTCTTAAAACAATAATCTTGAAACTAACAGTCCAAAGTATATTAGGTACATTTATTCTGTTTTGAAATGCAATATTTGACCTGTTAAAATAATATAGTTAAAAATGTATGTCAAACAAACTATAACATATTAAAACAATTAATTGCAACTGAATTACAGCATAAAACATATCAAAATAAATAATCGTTCTTCACGTTGTGATGTCCTGGACTTCTTGAATGGCATAGTCAGCCAAGATGAATTCGCAAAGCAGCCAAAGTGAGGTTTGTAACAAGGGGATGGTACAACCATACTTATCTCCTCTGTTACAACGCACACTATGGACACTTGCATACTAAAAGACACTTTCTTCCTTCTTCAAAATTTTTAATATGGTTTATACTTGTATTGTAATCTATAATTCTGTAGTATAAACATTATTAATCAATGCATTATATAAATTTCTGTTGACAGTAAAGTCTTATTAGTATATTATATGATATAGTACAGGTTCTAAATATGCAATGCAGCATAATACATTTATGAATATATATGAATTACCTTTAAATATTTCAATGTATATATGTGACAGGTGTTTCAAAAGAGTCCCTTCTTCGTCTTGTGTTGAAATTTAATACATTTTTCTCTTATTTCTATACATACCTTGACACCATTTATACACCAGCAAGGGTGATGGCTCAGTATCAGCGGGCTTCACCCAGGGTGGCAGCAGGCGACGTTTGTCCGCTTCGTACCACAGATATTGGTCTAAGTATGCGTCTGTTATTTTCTCTAGAGGCTCCACATCGTACACTGGCACCAAGTGGGAGTACAGGTCCATGAACTCTATACCCACCTGACGGAAACAAAAACATTGTTGTGTTATTGACATAGTTATTGACTGTTGAGCATTTATCCAATATCAAATAATTGAGTCATTACTTGGCATTCAGAGAACAAAACGTTGTTCAAAATAGAAGCTCTTATGGAGTGATAATATAAAAAAAATTATCAAATTTTGTAATGAAATGTAAATGATGTTAATTAATTAATGATTTGTTCGTAATCAGTATATTATTATGATTTCTGATGATCAGATCAGCTAGCGTAGTCTCAGACGGAGGAGGCTACGAGCGCACGCGGTCAGCGCCGCCGTCAGACAACCACCGCCCCCAGGGCACATGGACTCTCTGGCTTCAGGACCCCTACGCGGTTCATCACTTCTAAATCACCATGTTATAATAATAAACGAGACTTTTAGAAATTATCACCTAATTCATATAAATTTATTACTTATAACACTTCAAAAATGATCATTGCCATTTAGCAATAATTGTCGCCTACACTTGACATAGTTTTTTTAGCTTTATTACTACAAATTACTAATATAGTTTCAAGTCATTGTTGCTAACAAATCTATGGTTTTTTAAAAAGAAATGATTATTATATTACTATTCACACATACCTCTCTAAAAGTCCTCTGGGTGAGCAAATGACGCTTGATTCTTGACAAGGCTTCGTGCGGGTTATCATAAGCCTGTTCAATCAGGCCCAGCTCTTCCCTTTGACTCTGGTTCAGCCTAGACTTGACGCTATAAGCCTCTTTAAGCCTCTCCAAGGCCAAAATAAGGAGCTTAGTGTCGTGCTTGTACGAGAGCGGCGGGAATGGAATAGGGGCGAAGCGACGGGACTCCAACCAATGTACTGTCGTCGTGTAGATCGCTACGGCTTCCTCCGGCGAGATGTATGGACCATCCTAGTGAACACAACACAAATAGATTAAAATAAAATTAAGCCTAATTATTAAACTTGAATTAATTAAGATTAACCTTACATAACAAGTACGAGTTGAAAAAATTTAAAAGTATTATAGATAAATACTAAAATATTTTTCCATCGCACACATTGAATAGATAAACATATCTATTTATTTTTAAACTGAACTCTCTTATTCTAAAATTAAAATCCAAATCTTTCTGCCAATTACTTACCTTCAAATAGTTATGCTGCCTCTCCTGCTCAGCCTTCAGGTAGAGCCTGGTGAGCCGGCCGAGGTTCTTCTTGCACACGGTCTTGTCGACGGTGGCGCCGCGACGGATCCTCTCGCGGTTGTAGTGAGCCGTGTTCGTCCACCAGTCTGCCTTCATCTTCACGTAGCGGAGGATCATGTTCTCTATTGGTGTTGGCAGGCCAGGCACCTGAGTAAATGATGTAGGTTCTTTCAAATATATGTAGTTATTGCAACATATTTTTGACAGTCAAAGTTTAATTGGTTTGAATTTAAATTTGATAATAATAGAGCTTATAAATAAATAATAGACTTGATAATAATATAAAATGATGCTATACCTTCCATGGAATATTAGCTTTCCAGCACCTCCAAGCTTCAGACAGATGTTGCAAAATGGTCCTTGCTTTGTTCTGCTTTATGCCTTCGGGCATCATGTCAACAATGTCGTGCATGACCGACGCACGCAGCTCGAGGTCGAAGTGTGACTCAACACGCTGTTTTGTCACTGTCTTTGCCACTCCTAAGAAATATTTTAGATGTATTATAAAGACAATAAAAAAAATCTAATAATGCATAAAAAAAATTTTTATAACCTTTTCAAAGCCTGGTCAAAAAAAGCTGACCACAGGTCACTCCCCATAACCGGGGAAGGCTTGAAATATACTCATGCACACTGCTCTGCATCATAAATGAAAATGTGTATTCCATACAACTTTTTTTTTGTGTGGAAATGTTTTACTTGTCGCAAGTATAAACTGACCTTTGGAATGTCTCCCCTCAAACTGCCTAGAGAGCAGGTTCCCTAGCCAGCGCTCGAGCAGCGGTGTGATGCCGCGCATGAAGAACAGCCACACTCTCCACCCTGGCGCCCAGAAACCGCACCCTGGACCCTTCGATCGATCCCCCCGCTCGCCTGGTCCTCAAACACAAATTCAAAACCTTCTATCCCCCACAACGTACACCTACACACTGGACC
>DWQL01001952.1:0-10528 GCA_018231265.1 Noctuana haematospila
CATAAAGTGCAGGGTTATCAGCGCATGGCAAATGGTCGGTCCGTACTCGTATCATTGCCGATAGTGTAATCGAAGTTTTTTTATTTTTATCGAGAAATGCTGCGGGTTATCGAAAATAGGATGCTCAATCATACTCTGCAGCTCGGCGATGTTTACGCGATCTGTTTTACGGTCGCCTCAACGTTATAGCAAAAAATATCTCGACACGTTATTTTGAGGATGTTTGTCTTTAATAACACTGTTGCGATATAATGTTCAATATTATATTTTATTATGTTCGGTAATTTCATAACCGATGCCAGAATTACAAAGCATCACGTATATAATATAGCTTTGAAACTACGACGCATGAATCGGTTTATTACTATAGAGATACTTGTATTGATAAATCTTATCTATTTGGAGATTAGCATTAAATAAACTGTTTATATTTAAATAAATAAGTCAATTGAATGTGAAGTAAATGTGTGTGGGTTTTAATGTGCTTTTATTGCAATGTAATGTAATAGATTTTACGATATCGTCGGTTCCCAGACTACTTAGTATGCAACTGGCTTTCCTATTTTAATGTTTTAATCACGGTAAATCTATAAAATTGATACCACTGCACGCTAAACGACAATTGCATGTTTCCAAATGACTTTACAATACAATTTCAGTTAATGGAGATTACGAAAGGAGTTGATTTATTATATTTGGCGGTTTTATGGAACAATAATGTGGTCTAGGCGTACATATAAATAGATACAGCAGTTATTGGTGCCAGTTATTTATCGATTAAGGAGGGTCGTTCGTTGTGAATGTTCGTGTAACAAATAGGAATACATTCGTTGATTCACGTAGTTACAAAGCGCTGCGTGACAATAATTACTAGTGTTATTTATTGCACCTCCAAGGTGTTCTTTAGGTTGTGAATTGTACGTTAGACGCATATTAACTGTATTTGTAAATTTTCGGTCTGCTTGGTACCTTGCAGTACCGTCGTAGATATTTAGTTAATTAAGAAGTATGTTTTTTTTCATGCAATCTAAAGGTTACGTAAATAAAGTCAAAAGATTTTATTCAAAAGATTTTGACCTATCCATTTATTTTAAAAGCTGTCTCACTTCACTCATGTGTACCTACTGGCCAAGATATTATTAATTGATGTAAATTAATGCAATTTTAACGCAGACAGACGAAATTGTTTTAAAGTGATGATATCGTACGAGATAATAATAAAGGATCAACTATCATTTTCAATTTCTTAGTCCAAGTTAGTCAGATTATTGCGTGAGAGATCGTTCAGATATCGAGGCAATTAATCCAGAACGGCGCGACTTAACCATTGTTTAGGTATCTAACCGCTCGGAATACTAGATTAGACACCAGTTTGTGGAAAAATCTGGCCTTTTTAATACCATTAAAATTCAACAACTTAATCACTCTAACTCTTCGACACCACATTAGTGAAAGAAAAACTTTGGAAGCTTTTGTCTATTTCGTAAATAAAACAAAAATCTCAATTAAGAATGTAATAGTAATTGTAACATTGTAACTTAGGTACTATACTATAACCATAAGCAATAAATATGTTTCATTGCCTTCGTAACACTGATTCTTTTAGATTATCTTTGTGGGTCAAATTAATTGTTTCAATCATCTCATTTTTCGGTTACAATGGCAAATAAATAATCACAATGAGATCAATAAGAGCAAATCACTCTATCTATAGTCTGTGTAATCAGACCCTATAAGGCATGAAGAACAAGTAATTGTGTGTTGACGAGACAATCTAATTATTCATTCTAATTAGGTATAAAAAAGAGGCTTTACTGCATCAATGTTTAGTACACTGACAGCCCCGCTGCGCTATCTTACAGATTTAGCAACCTCGGGCGCGGTCAGTATTCGGATGAGTGACCGCTAGTGGCAAATTCCAGGCGCGCTCCCTTGCTTCGGAGGGTAACAGTTGGTCCCGGTTGTTATCGATAGATAATAGTCGTTAAACTCGAAAATATACTTATACGACATTGTGTAATACGAATTATAGTAGGTATATATTCTATAAGCACTTTTGTAAACTGTTTAATCTCAAATGTTGATTCAGCTGAAGCAAGCACGTGGTTGGCCACGATGTGTGTCTTGCGCGACATACTTAGGAACACAGACGTCTTTTATCGAAATTATCATAAGTGGGTACAGATAATTATAAATTTATTTTTGTGTACCTTGTGCAGTTTTCCTCATTATAGCAGTCTAAACTTAGACTCCTTAATAAGTAGGTATACATTACTTAGAGTCGAAAGTAGGTACCTAATCCGGTTTGAACAATCATGTAGAAATAATTTTAGTAGCAGCATAAAAATATGATCTATCTTATTTTTATGCTGCTTATCATTTAATTAAAACAATGTTAATCTTAACAGCAAACAAAGTAAGTGCATACGTAGGTACATAGAACCTCCTCCCTTTTAAGCCCGTAAAAAGTTGCCCGTAATAAACAAAACACATCCACAGTAGGCAAATTAATTTTCACAATTGTAGGTATTCATTTCTGTTTCATGTTATACAATTTTGAATAAATTAAGTTGCATCTTTTAAATGTAACATTTAGAACATCTAAAACTTAAGTAAATAGTAGGTACTTCAGAACTAAACGTAGACATATTTATGTCCCTAGAAGTACTCCTGAATGGAAATAGACACTTCCATGGTTATACTCGTATGTTAAAAGCGACGGGGTTACCACCCTGACAAAGGCAGAGAGGGCGGGTCGACGTATAAATTATTATCTATATGCAAATGACGTTAGTTCCGTCTATTAAGATTGATATTATAGCGAAAGCTGAACACAGCTTCTGTAAACTTAATAAAACATTAATTGTTGCCGAAATGAATGAATGAATAATAATAGTTTATAAATGACCAAAACGCAATGTTTTTTCAATATTCAATATTCATTTTCAACTGGACGTCCATCCATTTTAAAAGAATTGAAACTAATATTGACACATGCAAGTGTATTTTCATAGCTAGCTGTGAATATATGGACGTAGCCGCGCAAACCAAATAATTTTGACCGTGGGGACAAACGAGTAAAGCACATACAAGAATATTCGCGAATGTTTGTAAAACTAAATGGATATGAATAGTCCAAGAATAATAGTTATAATGTGTTAAGTGAATATACTCGACCATACTAGAGCCTTTTACTCTAATGCAATAATTACCAAAATAAGTTCGATAATATAATTTGAATTTATGGACCGCTACACACACTAAAAATATTATATCAATAAAATTTGAATAACTTTATTAGGTAGATTTTAATTTTATTTTTATCGACTCTTGCCCAATAAAAAATTGTAGTTTTAGTATTGATATCCTATATACTTACATAGATATAAATTCGTCTGTACAGTCATGAATATGCTGACCGCATACAATTAGACCGCTTTGGCAAAATAACAATGGTTTTAGTGTAGTTAATTTCGTTTTATTCTGCTAATTAATACAAATTATACTTCAAATCCTTGTATGCGAAATTAAATCCCGTTAGAAGTTGATTTGCTTACAATTAGAATATATAGTGATGCCCGATACTTAGGTCCAAGCTATTTGTATATTGCTGTGTAATGAGTAAATCTTTAAGAATTTTCAATTTTAACTTTATGAAAGGTGAGTTTTGAGATATACAAAGTTAAAAAACAGATTGCGGTTAACTTATAACTTTTTCTGAGATAGGTATCATTTATACAATTCGAATTATGAAGGCCAGTTGGGCAAAAGAAAGAAAAAAATACCGTACCTACTGTGAACCTATTTTTAAGTGATTTTATGATATATAGATATATATCACACCTATTTAATTAAGATCCAAAATTTGAAGTTGAACTATTTCTCAGAGATCCACTAATACGGCGTGTAGCCATTATCTTTATTGCTAATGACGCGCTAGCTGGTTCAATGTGCAGTAACTGACATAACAATACGGCTAACGATAAAACGAAGTTCGGTTAAGTAGTTTTCCATGTTTCCCTGTTCCACGTTTCAAATGTCACGACTGAAACGTAGTTATAACGTGGACGTCTTCTATTTACCAATAGTTTAACAACCAATAAAAAAATACAATACAATACACACTAAAAAAAATTAAACGAAATTTATATTTATACCTAATACCCCTACGACTATGTGTACGACGATGTTATAGACTTACAAAGGGCCTTATATTCTAATTTTAAAATTGTTCACACCTATTTGGCTCTACGAGTACCTATACCTTGGTTATTTTCCCCGCCAGAAGACGCTTTTCTTGACACTTTATATTTTAAAGCATCCATTCAACGCTGCCATACCCCAGGGAATAAAATTACAAGAGCGTGTTACTTTAAACAAGTATTATGCTGGAATTTTCATACAATTCCGTGCAGCCAGTGTGAATATTTGACGCCGCGTATACCTACCGAGTGTAGTGAAATTAAAACACGTTTATAACTTTAACACAATATGCCGGAATTTGCAGCACGCGTAAACCGAAATATGGAATCCGGGACGTGAGACTAATTTACGCGAAGAAATAGCTCATACCTACAAGACATTGAACTTTTCGCAATCTTTACATTTTCAATATTAAACGACACATTAACAGATGATCTGTGCTTATATATTAGAAGAATTTCGCAATGTATGTCGCAAGGAAACGGATTCCGTACGTGTACGAAATAATCCATCGAAATTTGACTGGTTTTCATTCTTGCGAGACATCTCTTCGGGATTAACAAATTCTTCGCTCCGTGAATTCACTGAGCCCAGAGTATCGACATTCACAAAGTAACTACAGCAATAAATGCCTAAGATTTACATAAACCACTAGGTCCTTTGACAGTCGAATACTGATGAGATGCAGACTAGCTACAACCAAGAGTAATGGTACTGATACAAACCTGTAATTTTCTTAGGAAAATTGCGTTATATCTCAGAATAAAATTGAAGCAGATTTTGAATTTCGTTTAGCAGAGCTTTGATAGAGTGCCTTGAATATTAAATCTCAAATTTGCACAGTATTAAAACTTAGTAAAAGTTTTGCACAAAATGGCATTAAAAGCTACGGTTTGAATCGTTTAAAAGCAAATGCATTTTTGGTACAAATAGCGAAGTATTAATATGAAGCTCTTAGACAATAGCAAACACGAAACGGAACATAACGCAACTGTCGAGATAAACTGTATCGAGTACCGCAAATACCATCCGTCCGTAGACTTATTGTTTGCCTCTTGTTGAAAAATTGTAGATCGCTCGCGAACGTATGTCAGTTCTAAATATAGATATCTTAACTTATAGTGCTTAAACGCATATTTTTATTATTATGTTATCCTTGTTTATTTATTATTATTTTCCGTAAGATATAAATTAATGAACTTCCTATGCCTCTGCATACCAAGACGGATACAGACGGACACTTGTGTTTAGTTCTATTTTAAGAAACTATTGACTCCACCATTAGTCAACATTGAACATTATTTAGCACAATCGATGCTAAAAGGCCTGACTAATTGAATAATCGATCAGCAGTACGCTTATTTTCACAACACAGATTTATTAAATCGAGTTGCGTTTAACCATCAATTCGTATTATCGTATTTACCCATGAAAGCGAGCTGTTTAATTCAGAGCATACTTCACCAATACCAGGTCCATCGTATTGGATATCTTGGCTAATTGGATTTGCGGCTAGATTTCTCATTTTTACTTGGTCGAGCTCTCTCCGTCTCGGCGTCTCGTTCTTAGGGCTGCTACGCTCAATTAAAACAATTTTAATAAAATATTTTTTAAATCCTTGCTAATTGAGTGTCATAATCATATATACTCATACTCGTTGATGTTATTATATCCTATATTAGTACCTGCCTCTCCCCATATTCCGTTTCCTTGTTGATATTTGTCACAAGGTTGGCCTTAAAGCAGTCGTAGGTACAATCTCTGTGAAATAGGATGAGATAATTTTGTTTATTGATATCATCTATAATACTATGTGTTCCTTAAAACAGTCCTTATTCATCTCTGGTAATCCTATTGCTATTCTTTAAATATTTCTACAATCACAACGATTTTACCAACCTCATCTTTACTTACTAAGATTATAATTTATTTGGACGAAAATAGCATCCCTGTCTTTGTATTTAATTTTTATTTGTAAGTAGGTACTCACTGTTCCGAGTGCCGCCGACGACGGTGTAATATAATGGAAAAAGTTTCATTTGGCTAATTAAAAATAAGCCACCATTATTGTGAACAATTCAGATTTATTATCGCGACTCAACCTTGCGCCTCTTGATATAAAAGAATGAGAAAATGGCAATATTTTAATTGAAGTAATTCAAATGTCTTTTGAGAATAAAATAGTGTAACAATGATATTTTAATAGCGAATTAAATCCTAGTTAATAAGTTATCAGTTTCGTAATGTTTTTTCTTCTTTAACCGTGTTGTTTTAATAAATTATTCCTTATCTATTTTTAAAAGATTTTTCCTATGTTTCATATTAAAATTTCAGTTTGTGACAAAATTCCCAGCGTGTTCAGTATTAAATTGAAATAGTCATGTTTAATTTTCAACATTTTCTTGTACGTTCCTGTAATTATTTTCCGAATGTTTGTGTATAATTAATGCGGCACCTCAAAATCGGAAAGTTTTAATGTGTGTACTTTCGTTTTGCGGAACGCTGTACTAACGACGTTTGAAGCGCCCTCTACAGCTCTTGTCTCTAGATGAGGCTCTTCACGCTTTTGTTGTTTGAACAACGAAACAAACGTACAGACTCGCGATTAATTTTGAACACTGATCCCTCTTTACGTATCATCGAAAGCCTCTTTATTTCGTTTAGGGTTTGTATATATTCGTAATCACAATACATAACTGTTTGAGATTAATGTTAGAATTATTCCGTTACAAAATAATAAAGCAACTTTTAAGGTTTGTGTACTCACGGGTGCTTAATGTAGATGAAATACCATTGATAATATAATAATTAAATTGCCATAGTCGTGCTTTCTGTGTTCCAGTTGCCAGTTGATTATACGACCACTGAGAACATTTTCCATTCCATTTCTTCCTTTTAGCCTACACTTACAGTCAACATTGTAACTGCACTAGTCCATAAAATCTCCAGAAAGTTTTTATGTCTTGGTTTACTGCCACACGGAGTCGTAGAATACTGTAAAAGGCGACGATTGCGAGACAAAGCGTGATAGGATTGAGCAAATAAATAGTCTGCTTAGAGTGCTCATCAATCTTGCCGTACCAACAGGCATCTACAAGTAAATTGTGCAAGTTTTCGCTCCACCGGGTTCGGCGCCCGCAACCTCCAACCTTACTAAACTTTCATCAACATGACACTTAACAATCTAATTGCCACTCATTATACCCCAGGCGACAACTCTGACGTCTTTTTAATTGCTCGGGTAATTCATAGACATTTCATTACACGCTCCGCCGCCCCAACATATTACATGTGGGCTAGCTAGGAAATTCTTGCAGTGGGCTTGTTATCAATTTATTTAGATTTTCGCTCGATGTTCACTGCCGCAATCAGTCTCCTCTGTCTTGAGCACGTGGCAGCTACGATCAGACATTTATCATTTACAATACAATCGTGGACATGAGATCCTATTATTATTTTGGAATTACAATATTTGTATAGAAAACATGGTTTTTAGACTTTTTAGTAAGAATTATTGGAGCTAGTTGAATGAAATAAACGTCGTTCACGTCGATGTTAGGAAGCAAGATATCACGGTTGTGTTTGCTATGCCGGATGGCCCGCCCCCGCTTCGTCTCTTGGCAAACTGCACTGTTCTATACTGCAAATCATACTGAGTTTGTTTGCGTAGGTCAACGCTCTCACCAAGTACGTTTTATGTGTTCCTGGTGTCACAACGTCATTCTAATAATAGAATAATAGAAATGCAAACATCAAGCACAGAGGAATGTGCAAGTTGCTTGCGGGCTATACGTTCTGCATTTCATGACCGTACGACTCGTGGACGGCCCAACTATAAATTTTAGTTATCTTTAAATAAACAGTAGAGAAGTATCGCGCGCTCTACATAGACAATGTTTTAATATACACTTGACTCGCCTCGTTCTACAGAGTGGCAGCGGAAATGAAAACTCCTAACTTTTGAAGAAACGTCACGTTCGGGTTGTTCATAATATGTTTAATTGAGTTATTCAATGCAGCAGTAACTCGTTAAACTTTCATTATTATTCGCTCTCGCAAATTGCTCGTACGTGAACGAATTGTGCTCACAATCGATCTCTGCGGCGCTCGTGAGCCTTTGTTTGACTTCGACTCCGAATTCAGCGTAATTGCCTTTCAGCCTTTCATTATTCAACTTTATACAGTCATTTACTTGCGTTATTACGAAGGGAGAGTTGTGGTAAGTGTCGTGGGTGGACGCATTAATCGTAATATGTAAATGTAGGGATATGAAATATTGAAACTGCGAACGTGGTTTTCCAACATCGGCGGGCAAAGAGTTCGACCTTATGTTGCGTTTCGTTTTCCCCCGCACTTTGAAGTCGTACGGTAATCCTTTGAGTAATCTGGGGTGGTTTTTTAAACTACGTTACATTTTAGATGAATATTTTAAAAATAAAATCTGTTTCCACAAGCGTAATTATATGCAGACTTTAGAAGTATTTACCAATTTTAATTATAATTACACTAAGGAATATATTGGCATATTTTATAGTATGAACACCGAGCTTATCAAATAAAGTGGACATGGCGATTTATTTACATATTCCTAATACAAACATAATATTCCCTGTACCTACATAAGGTTGACTTGAATCGTAATGACTAATGAAATTATTCTTGTTGTTTTAGATTGAGGATGAGGGTAATCATGGCAACGACGACACCAGGCTGTTTATTCTCTCCACGCTGGCAGGGCAGCACAAGCCGCGCGTTTCCTGCGCTCTCTGCAAGGAAACCCTGCATGTCTTCGATAGATACCCGCTTGTTGACGGCACATTCTTCCTCAGCCCGCGGCAGCATACCAGCAGCGCAGTCGAGGTATGCTTTTAATTCAATACTTCGCCAAAACCTTTAAATTTTTTAACGTCATCAATTACATTTGTAAATAAATAAATAACGCCTAACACTCACAGCCCCACACCAGGATTTCCTGTCTCGTGTCTGTCATGGACACACTCAAAGACATTAACACAAACACCCAGACCAAGAATTGAAATCTAAATTCAGCATTTCAACTTTCTGCTCCGCTGGGATTCGTACCAAGACCCTTCCAACGGTGGAACATCATGGCAACAACGCGGGGTGTCCACGATTCACGCTTTTCTTTCATATGCCATCACAAATTAGTTAACCATTTACCGCACTCAATCAATGTCTCGATAAATTAGAAGAGATTTATTGGAATATGCCAACTGAATCCACAACTAGTTGGCCGTCGCTCACTTCTCTGACCTTTGACTGAGCAAATCCTTAGAAATATTAAAGCCAACCTTAGGTATGGAGCGAGTTACAAATAACATTTACCTCATTACAACTTTGTTTACAAAGCGCTCAATTGTAGCAAAGCAAACTTTCTTCCAAACTTAAATAAGATCTCCCAAAGTTTATTCAAGTCTACAAAATAACGTAAGCGTCTCGTTGGCAACACGCGACGAACTTCTCGACTGACGGTATTTGTTCAGCGAATTAGGAGACGAATGCGAGCGCTTACGGATACTCGCATGTTTGTTTGATGTTAGAATTAGCATCTGTCCTCCCAGACTCCCCTAACACCTTTTATGGATTATCTCTTAAAGTCCCAAAAACGTCTATAGGTATCGTGTTACTAAAAGTGAAATGCTTTTTAAAGAAATACATTATAAGATTAAAAATCTTGACTCGATATCAGAGTAGTTTATTGACTTTCCCTACGGCGACTTGTTTCGTGAATTTATTGTCTACAGTACACATATCTTGTGCAGGTGAAAGTGGAAGGCCGCACGCAATACCTCACGTGCGTGTGCATGGGGTGCCTGGAGCGGTGCGACCCGGATCGCATCATCCGATGCCGTTTCTGCGGACAGAAGTGGGATGGCTCGTCGTTGGTTTTGGGCACCATGTACTCATATGATATCTTCATGGCCACACCATGTTGCGCTGAGAGACTGAAGGTACCCCCGAGATTTTCTTATTTTATTCGCTTTGTTTTTATTTCTACGTAAAGTATGTTTATGAATTAATGATATTAACACATGCATTAATTTTGTCTTTTACTCCTTCTACAGTGTAACAACTGCTACAAGCCCATGCTGCATCCTCAACAGCGGCTGAACTACTCCGACTACTCGCACCCGGTGACGTGCCCACACTGCCGCGTGCTGGACACGCACTTCGTCAAGCCGCTGTCCTACTGCTTCACCAAGCGGATTTTCCCGCTGTTCCAGCAGTGGCCATAACAATCGGCGGTGTCAAGCGTTTAAAACATAAAAAACGCCAATATTTTAAAGCGGATAATAACCTCAGG
>DWQL01001953.1:0-10527 GCA_018231265.1 Noctuana haematospila
ATTAGATTCTTCTATAAAATGTGAGAGTGAAACACCCTATGTAAAAATCATAAAAAATAAAATAGCCGTTTTTTGGCACCATGTTATAATTATATGACTTCTTAATTTTTTGTTAAGGCATGCTTTTGAATAAACTTAGTAATGAATTATCTTTTCAGTTTGATTAAGTAACTTTGAAAATTTTAAGTTTACAATATTGTTCATGCTGTCGGGTTCATTGTATTCTTAACGACTTATTAAACTGTCTAGTTAGTTAATTAAACAGGCATAATAATATACGCCAAATTAAGCCACTATAAGAAATTAAAAACTTTAAGGAGAACTGTTAAATACGTTGAAGTTTTCAAAGCGCCCTAGAACGGAAAACTTCTACAAGTCCTTCTTTAAAATAGTTTACAAGAGACTTATGAAGTGGTGTCTCCGTGTCTCGGAATGAAAATGAAATACCTTTACTAGAACCGTTTTATTTTGAGATGATTTTTTTTATCGAAGAATCTCTTTACAATATTTAGTTACTTACTAATAGGGTAGATGACTAGCTAATACTACTCCCTATTATGTGCTAGCTATTAATAGGTATGTAGGTATTAGGTACGAACGAATTATTCGTAGGTGCTTACTGACTTTATTATTAAAGTTTATATATAAGTATTTCTATATTTTACTATTAGTACTTATAGAATATATCAAGCGGCCTTTGGTACCTAGCATAAAAAATATGTATATGTATAATAAAATACATGGTAGCTTTAAAGTTTCACTTTATTTACGGTGCCTCATCACAACCATACAATATGGCGTCAGTCAAGCGCACTAGCCACGTAATTTAAATTGGTTTTGCATAGGTAAAACACGGGTAAAACAAAAATGTTCACTTATTTGTGTATGTCTACCATTGCTGTCAAAAGCTGTCAACATGTCAGCCAAGCACGCAAATAGCAGACAGATTTTAAGGTGACCATAATATTTATGAATATAGGGTATATTAAATAAATTTTTATCGGTTATTTATACGTTCAGTTAGAATCTGAGTAGTGCATTACATACAGTACATCAGAGCAATTATTATAGAACCAACAAATTATTTTCAATTCTGCGAGCAATCATTATACTCAAATTAACCTATCTGATATTGCACTCTTACAATCGTCCCCATAATTTACGACGACTAGTGACTGGCATTCCATTCATTCGTTAGTATAATCACGTGGGTCATGGGAATTGCAACCGCATAACGCCACGTTCGAAACTTTATTCGTCGTTATTTATTTGTACAAGTACGTACTCCATGCTACCGAACGTCGATGAGATTCCGCGAGATAAGTGCAGATGAAACGAAAGAGATACTGGGTTTTAAAAATCCAACCGGAGCATCGTAGAACGACATACATACGACAGGTAGAACGTAGGAGACTGAATACCTTTTATAAATTGCATAACCTTTAAAACCGACAAAACCTCAATTTAAACGAATCTGTAGTTCAATGCGAGTAAGCATTTTATCGCCAAAATTACCTAAAAATATTCATCTGTAATTGTTATATTGGATCTTTGAGTACGTTAATTATAATACTTACTATGTTTACGGTTAAGTACATAGATCTACTGTTATAATGTTAGTCTACGTTATTTTGTTTCTGCCGGTAACAAAACATTGAACAGAGCGCTACTCAAATATTTGTTTTGTTTTATTGTTGGTCGATGTGAACCCACAGCAAGGGATACATACGATTTAACGCCACTTTTTTACGAAAATGTTTCATTCAAAATACTGGAATCAGTGTACAAGCAGAAAGCTGTTAACCGTGAAATTTTTATGATACCTTTTGTTCATACTCGTATGTGCAGGTTTTAAAAATCACTAACAATGCAGTCTGGAGTTTGATCGGTTTACTTTTTTTTAGCTTTTTTAATAATTTTGATCAACAAAACTTAAACAAAGTGTAGGTGGTTGCACTTTTAAATGGTTTTCCAAACTTAAAACTCTGATTTAAGTTGTGTTTAATGCTATATATTTAACTAAATATACTAATTATACCTACTATCACTGATGAGATGGTTCCTGTGGAAAAGGGACGTTAGTGTTGATGATATCACATTTTGAATTTGTTAACGTACAGCTTTTAGGTGGTTACGTAATACGCAAGCTCAACCGACCGGTTTCGGAGGCCTTGGATTAAAGTAACGAACTTTAAATTCAAACGTGGAATGCCAATTATTTTTTACGTGCCCAAATGAAACTCAAGGTTTGAGTGCTATGAATGGATAACTAAAGCTATGATGAAAATCTGTAATCCTAGCTCCTTGTGTATTTTCAAATGTAATTCTTGATTATGTATTTTAGAAGTAGATAGATACCTAAGTCACCTAAAGTAGTTTTGTCAGCCACTACCATTTACATCAAAAGTTCAATACAAAATTATACCGAGGAATAGTAATTTGAATTCGAAATAAAAAGTCCTTTCAAACCGGTGGTCATAAATTAATTTGTAAGGTTCTAGTTTAAATTAGGAAATAGTCACCTTCAAATACAGCCTTCTTTTAGCAGTTTTGTATTTGATTTTGCAGTAATAAATTGGCCACTTCCGACTCACTTAGCTTGGCAGTTTAGCAATTTGATGCAAATAACATAATCTGACGACGACGTTGAAGCTAATTCAATCAGTAGATTGAATATCTTTGAATATTTTATCTAAGCAATAGTTGTACTCCACGAGTGCTGGATTTCAATCTTAAACATAATGCTGGTTTAACTTTCGGATATAACTATAAAATTATGCATATTCAAAGTAGGTAGCTGTGTCGGTAACTACCACTTTTGACTGTGATACATAGGTACTCATTCTAGAAACAATTGTACCCGTGGAATATGAGGTTTACTCTAGGTTTCTTTACATTACTGTATAGTAACAATGTAAAATAGAAGAATACCTACCTAGTAGAGTCTGTCACCGTTGATTCGCATTTATGAATCTTTTATACAGGTAAAAAAACTAAATACTGTGTTGATTTTTCACAAGATTTTTTTTTTAAATACCAATATCAATTTAAACTACGAACCGCTAAATTAAGGTTATTATTACAAATAGAGTTTTTCTCGTTATCAATCAAACAACACCTATGCTATGAATCTACGCTACAAAACATCGGTGGCGGATTCAGTTTTAACAAAAATATAAATTTTAATTGCGTTCCTCAAATCTTATTACTTATGATGTACAAAAACCACGCAGATACCTACGATTTAATATCAGTATATATTACATAAAAATCACGGCAGAAAATCATAACAGAATTACCAAGTACCTAGTTAGCGGGAGATATTTCCCGGGCATAAGAGCGATGCAAATAACGAAATTAAGGGCAGGTATTAACTAGATTCCCCGTGCAGCCGGGAGTCTGGTTTGTAAAATAGAACTTTACTTATGCAGCAAATTGTTAAAGCTCTGTAACATGTCAGCATGTAAAATGTAGAAAGAAAAACTTGTATAAAAAAAGAGACTTGATCAAAAATTTACGCATGTAGCTACAACATGCCCTCACACATACACAAACGCAAGCGGGAAGGCCTTAAAACTAATATAGGTAGTAGAAGTGGATACCTATAAAAGCAAAATAATATTTGTAAATAACTCCATTAAACCGTACTCAAGAAGCAACGATCTACTTACGCATAACTTTATTCATCTCTATTCAGACTACTCGATTTAGGTACATCGTTCAAAGAAATTGCTACGATCGGAGAACGAATTATTTTCTTTCTTGTTTTATTTTTTACAAAGTGAAACCTCTCTGCAATGGATGCAAGCGTATTACGTTGTACCTAATTCAAAACAGAATTTATCTGATTTATTTAAGTGCACTATTCATTGAGACATCTTTCTTCAATATAAAGTTTTAATTTCTCTTTACTCGTTAGTTAATTTATTGTTCATATTATAAAGTATCTTATTGGGCTGATTTTAATAAAGTTATTTGATGTTTTATTATCTTTAAGAACTACCGTTTGCAGTTTAATATACATAAGTCTCTTTTTTGCAAATCGCTTTTACTCTAAATGTCGTATAACTTGGTTATAGTCACTGGCAGCTGGCAGCGAGCTGCGATGGGCCAACCGATCCATATCAATTTTCGTTTATTCGCCAACAGATTTACACTGCAACATTGGCCACTTAGTAAGCGTACTATTCTATTTTATACTCAAATACCTCACGTAACGCGTGATATATAATATTTCAGCTACGAGTACAAGTAAATTAATTGAACAACTATTCCATATAACTACTACGGTTAAGTCGAAAACAGAATATGAAATTCTACTATTAATATATTTTATTATATACTATTCTACTTAATTACGAATCTACTTTACAATACAAAACATAAAACATTTATTTCATACACATAGGTTTATCAATGGCATACCTAAAGAAATATTAAAAAGAAAAGTGTATGATATATATTCTTTTTGTTTGAAGATACTACCAATGTAAATTTATAAATGTTTAATAATTAGCCCACATTGTAGAGAAGGCTTAACACCAACGACATAATAGCCTACAGAATCCATTAGACCGCACGCCAAAAGAGTGTGCATTACCAGAAGGTGTAATTGGGGCAGACACCTAGCTAAGCACCGATTTATCCCTCATTATTCTCTATTGTTGTTAAATATCTACCATTATTAAAGGAGCACGGAGTAATGGATAAGATAAGATAAGATATGGTCAAAAATCTTTTTATCCGACAATTACAATTAAAAGCTATAATATTGCAACAATTTCTAACATCACAACTAGAAACAAATATCTCTGTTAATAACTAAGTTATGGTTCGGATTGCATTTATATAATTTCTGCAATTTTAAGTTTGCATATAGATGCATATAGATTTGAAATAGTTAGCGTACCTATAGAGGTACGCTAACTATTTCAAATACAACATTATCTACTTGATACCTTAATTAAGTTTTCTAATATCATTTTAATATAAAGATAACGAGCGTCTTTAAATAAGTTGCAAACACAAAACCTGTAATCATAAAAAACACTAGAACACAGAACACCGAAATTCAACACAAAAACTGATAAAAACCCTACTTACATTTAAAAAGTCTAGACTACGAGCTGCCTCTTAATTAAGTGAGATCGCTAACCTACACAAGCCTATAATAAAAAAAACTATTTCAGAATAAAGATATTAAAGCTCTTCGTCTGGCTTTCTGCATTTTCGCTGCCAGCTTATTTTCAATATCATATCAAAGGGGAAAATGAGGTTAGCTTTCGGCTACCTACACCAGCAAGTTTTATGCGAGAAAAACTTGGAATTCTGCGAGCAGAATTTTTATGAATATTGAGTGGTTCAATTCAGAAAAATGTCAAGCTATATATTAAGATTAAATAATGTATTTTTTAAATAACAAACGTGGGGTAATTTTGTATTAACAGTAATCGAATAATTTTTGAATTTTTGAATTTCATGTGAAACATCCCGAGGTTTTTTACAATAACATTAATTATTCTGTTAATAACCAGTTCAAAATTATTTTTATGCTTTAGCTGAAAAAGAAAAACTTACATTTATTAAAGAGTTATTATGAAAATATATTTATATAAGCACCCCACGCTTTTTAAATAAATTGAAAAATGATTATTATTCTTTTGATAACTATATAAAAATTATTTTCTATTTTTTAGTTCCTATTGCTACATGAGGCATATCGATAGTTTCTGGAACTGGCCACATATGGCCACAATAAAAAAATAAAAAGCAATTAGGTACAGAATTCGAAAATGTGACTCTCTAGCTCTCTAGGAACATGTAACTTTATATTTGCGATACTGCCAATAGTGTTTACATTCTGGCAGCGCGTAAGTAAATTAATGTAGCTGATCTTATTTTATTTTCAATGTTATAAACCATTTATAAACCACAAAACAATACTAGGTATGACAGTCAGAGAATAACCGCAGAAAATTGAATTCCTGTCAAAGGAAATTACGGTTGAAGTACTCCACAATAACCTAGTTCAGATCGGAAAAGCCTCATATCCACGAGCACTGAGTAGGGCGTACATGCGCCGCGCTTCATTTCCTGAAACAATATGTATGTAATAGGTATGTCATCTGTTTATTTTTATCCATGCAGGCTGTTTGTTCTTTCACTATTACAGGTACAAAAGAACCATTGCAATGATGACACGCAAGTCATTTGTATCTAATATTAGGTATACCTAAGCACTAGGGATCGGCTACGGGTCGAGTTTCTGTGTTGTTCGTAATGTTTTTCTTAGATGCTCCATACTAAAAAAAAATATACCAGTAACGTTATTATTTCTTTATCGAAATTTGATTTTGTTTCAATAAAATATTCCGTCCGGTGTTAAACAAAATAAATGCCATAAAACATTACATACATATTTAAGTACGGTATCGGTTTTTGTGGTTAGGTGGCTTCCCCAAAGTTTCATTATAATGGACACAAACAATGGAAAACATAAAGCTCTTTGTAATACCCGATATTCATACAACAGCAATACTCGACATTCATGGCCTTTTCATCATTGCAAATAATTAATATTGGAAATAAACGAATATTAATATTTATTTAATGAAAACCGATTTCCCGATTTGTTTGTAAACGTATTGTATAAATATTGTAGGGGAATGTGAATGTTGTTTTATACCTCTTACTATACGATAGGTATTATACGTCGACACGAACCTCGATGTACCTATGTATGATATTTATGTAGATTGTAGATACGGATTACTGTCTCTTAATATTTTAAATATAGTAATATATGCTAACAGCTTCATCTTTATATCTATTACTGTAGTCAATTTAAAGTTTTATTATATAGGCTATAAGTTGTGGAAAGTTATACGAGTAATCCTATAGGTAACCGACAAGCTAATGGGCAATGACCCGCTTTCGACCGAGAGGGTTGGAGGTGCGCCCCACTTGTGTCCGTTGCGTAAATGTGCCATGTGATTTGGCCGTAGTTTAATGAGTTCACCCAGTCACAGGTTTGTCGCGTGTATATTGCATAAATAGAGGTAGGTATATTGCTAAAAACGGAAGGAGTTGCGACTAAAATATTGATTGTGTGTGTCGGCATTGTTAAATTAGTAGATTATTAGAATTAGTACGCCCTGCATTTTCGATAGCTGGGTTTTATTACAGCACGCCGCTCTGATTTTCCAACCAAATTTCAACCTGGATATTATTATCATCAATGGGTAAAGTACGAGTCAAAAAAATCAAAGAAAGCCCCAAATAAATGGTGTTACGTCGTTTACAGAGCTTCTATGGCCACATTGGTCACCTTCGACTCCACTAATAAGCTCTACCACTTCATTTTATAATATTTTCATATGACTTACAGGTTACAGGTGTATGCAAAATTTAACTCTCCCGGATATCGGAGAGTATCAGCTTGAATTTGTACCGAACATACTACGAGTAACATACAGAATTTGAAAGGTAATAAAAAGCTTAAAAAGTATGTAATGAGCGGAGTAACTGCCTTAGTGCCGATGTGAAAAAGTCGAGTTCATTTTGTGAGTTAGTTAAAGTTAAGAGTGAGATATGATATTTCATCTCGTTATGTTATTTATGATCTGGATAAGGTACCTGCATGAATAAAAATGTAAATCTGATTATTTGGTTTAAAAAATCTTCCTATTAAAGTGCAGTAATCGGACCGAATTGACATATTGACGTACAGTTTCTAACATTGATTTATCTATTAATAAAAAAAAATCGTATGCAATATTGTACTTAAAGTATTATTATTTAAATCTATTCGCTGAAAATGATTGAACGACGGACGCGTTTGATAGATACGAATTTAAAAAAATAACGACATCTTCATTAGTTCACTAGTGCGAAGCCGAGGTGGGAAACTAGTATTAAATAAGTATGTTTTCATTCTATAAATATCTACAAACACCCGTGCACAAGTAAACCGTATGATTCCCATAGGAGCTTTATAAATCATGTTAGCCGACATACAATTAAATCAATACAGTAAACGAATAGAAAGCAAAGCCTTGTTACAATTAACCACATCACAGCGAACACTGAACGCATTTCTTCGATTTCTGCACATTCTTTGTTCTTTGTGTTCATTCCATTGCTAATAGAGAATGTTTTTATTCGCTTTGTTTATGAGAAGGAATAAATGAGAATTGTTTTTTTTATTCGAGCTTTATTGTAAACCATTTTACATCTACATGCATTTCATGTTCACAAGAGATAATACATATACAATAGGTTTTACACAAAAGAGGTATGTCTAATTTAAATGCCTAACGAGTTTTTTAACCTTCATAAAATTGTTTTTCTTAAAATACTGTTACATGTTACAATACTGTACCAATCCGCATTGGAGCAGCGTGGTGGAGTATGCTCCATGCCTTCCCCGGTTGTGCGGAGAGACCCGTGCCCAGCAGTGGGACATAAAAAAGGGTTGAAGGCACTGTTACATGTATACATATTACATGTATATGTGAACGGGTAAATTTAAAAGCTAAAAACAGAAATCTCTACTGTACTTACCAATATATTTTAACAAAATATAGAGTTGAACCTAGAGAACCTAGAGTTGAATATAGAGTTTTAGGTTATTATTAGGTTTATGTCTAATGCGACATTATCTCTCAATGGCAATGCGAGAATTGCGCTACGGATTATATCAACAGGTCTCAACTTATCACATAGATTTGGTGTCATGCCTTAATTGGCTACCACTAGCATCTCAATAGTTAATAATAAATATAATCTTTTTGTGAATCTTGTGTATCTTTTTGTGAAACTGTATATAAGATCATAATTTTCAACAAAGATTTAAATTAATTATTTTTTTAGGATCTTGTTCGATCTATTTACCTTCAAATACAGACATTCTGAGCTGCTCTTTCGTAACATTAAATATGTTTTATTAAATGTGTACCTAAAAGCTTGGTTTTAGGAACTTTTACGTACTTAGAATTCGGTAATCTTGTAGATAAATGGCAACCTTACAGTAATATTCTTTACTAATAGAGTTGATTAAAAATTTGTGTTAATAATTAATAATTGTTTAAAATTAATTAATTAACAGCTTCTCGACGACAATCGCGAACTGTAACGATACTGATTGCTATTCCAACACGATTAGATTACAAGACCACTGACCAGTCATTGTCATAATGTTTGTTAAATGGGTCTGTACATTGTTAGCCATTAGGTACTAAAGTCGATACTTAGTCGGCAGCTTTAACTGTCCGTACCGTTAAGCAGCGCAAGCGGCCATAGTGCTGCAGCGGTACATGTCCTGTTTCATTTAGAAGGGCAAGGACACCTAGCTACACTGCAACACTACAGGTTTGAAAGCGCTTTGAACCGTAGAGTAGATAATTGTAAACTTTATAGTCCTGTTAGCCATCATTTATCTTATATCTATAAAGAGATAAGAAAAATGTATATACAGTTAAATATATAATATATTTAACACTTAAGATTAATTAAGCATATTTTATATCATAATATGTGATGGATAATACATTATAAAGCAGACAGTTAATCAATAGGTAAATAGATTTGTAATACTCCTATATTTTCGGCACATTCCGCTGAGCTAGCTGCAAATTAAGTGGCAGTAATTGCATACTCGTATTAACGAGCTAATTATGACGCGAAATATGGGATAATGGCTATAAGTACTATAACTATGGATACGTCACAAAATCAAACAGAATTATTGAAAACCTTTCAACGACTGACCCCAATACTAGAATAGGTTCCAGATCTAGTTCGACAACAATGATACCAGGTATTTTCCTACCCTGTTGACGTGTTTATTTAGTTAGTTGTGGGCTGTATTAGATAGGTTAACAAGGCTGGACGTGTTGTCACTCAACATAAAATGAAATAAAACATATAATGAAAGAGTGATTCACCAATAAATATAGCTAAGATGGTCAATGGTTGCTAAGTGCTAAGTTGGTTACTAAGATGGTCAGTTTAGATACCTACTCTTGAGGTGTCTATCTCAGACCTTTGCCTTCACTTGACTTACGAAGGCAACGAGCACCTTGAAACCACAATCCGCCGAAGTTTCCAAAGTTATCTTCCCATTTACTAGTCTTCCCAGTCCGACTCTACATCAACTTGTACTCTACCTCTTCCACCCAGTTATTAGATAGTTGGAGAAACTTATTGACAAGTAAATAAGTTTAACGGCGCTCAGTATTTCCGCTATCATATTATTATTGATTCTACCGTTGAAAAAATCTTTAAAGATAGAACCGCACAAGTTACAAGCCTCGCGGGTACTCCGTAATCAAAAGATAAAGTTTAGTTTGTTGCGATCGGAGGACGCTTGAGTGAAAACTGGACTGTAGCGTAAGCGGTCAAAAGGATTATAATTAAGAGGGCTTACTTAATAAAAATTAAAAACATAAATTGTCAATGGATAGCAGTCGTCGAACATTGTCGAACTTCTTTATTGAGGTCAGTGTGAAAACATTCCGACATGGGTAG
>DWQL01001954.1:0-10522 GCA_018231265.1 Noctuana haematospila
CGACCACATGTTCTTTAACATAAGCACGTCCTTTATTCTCCAGTAATATGGTAGCTGGCGAAGGTGAACCGTCGGAAAGGATCTTCATATATTAGACTAGATGTGTCTACGAGAAGGAGCTTAGACAAGGCAGAATATTTACTCTTTCGCAACTACCAGTTAACGGTTAGCTCACATGTACAATTTGGATTATTGCACTCAGATCAAATAATGAAAAGTTCATAAAACGAGTTCATTATAGATTGTTTATTTAAAATTGCTAATAGAGTCGGTTTATAATGTAAAATAAGAATTATTTGTTAAAATTTTAGTTCGATAACAAGAAATCGATTTCGTTAAAAAAATTTGGTCTAACTTCGTGATATTTCTTTTGACAAAATATCATATTTATAAATTTTTGCTGCGATATACATTCTGAACGTAATCATAATATAAATAACCAATTAATACTAGTCTGAACAACTAACAGCTAACTTCATATTCATTCATGCATCTGACGTAGGCTGTTAGGCTCAAGGCTAAAGGCTAGAGGCTCCTAACACATTGTCATTAACTACATCATCTTCAAGTATAGTGCAATTCGCTGCATCAGCAACTCCCGCTCGTAAGTATGGGTTAAGTCTTAACTCCTCCGCTTCGTGAGAGTCTAAGAAATACATTTGTCTTAGACTTTATAAGTGTCTTCGTCGTGCATAAGGCTTGTTGAAAGAAAGATTTAAATTCTATTTGTATAAGCTGATGGGAAGAGCATAATATATGTTTCAAGTCCTATTACAAAGAGACTATTCAATGGCAATTTTGAGATGTAGTCCGCAAGATCATTGGAAGGGCGTGCATTTTATTCTGACGATTGTTTTTAACGAGTGTGTTGTGATGGTTATTATGCCAGTCCACCATTGAAAGGGTCCTAGCTTCGATTCCTGGCGAGGCACTCCTACTCTCGAAACTACAAAGTGTCTTCTCGTCTATTATATCTCAGTGTCTGAAGTCGAAAGTATTCCGAGCAAGTTACCAGTGTTAATACATAATACATAGCTACCAAAATAAATTTAGTGGCCAACCCGTGTCAGATGTTTTCGAACCGTCCAGAGGTACTCCGACCAGGTAAAAGGATTGTTATCTGTCGCTATCAGCAGGGTCCGCAGGCTTAGCCTTCTGAAGCACGGAAGCGTGCATTTAAAGCCAAAATTAATATAAGTTAAAAATTCAATGAAACGGACTTCGCATAGAAAACGGTTTTATCGTTGTTTTCTTTTCGCTCTGCCGTTGTAACCAATATTTAATAACAAAATAGTTTATACCAGACTAACACTAAATTAAATAAATAGTCGGTGCACGGTAACACAAAAATTAGATAACTTTCTAAATATAAATATAAGCATTTTTTTAAAACCTTTCCGGTGAAAATATTTCGAGCGAGCCTTCTAAGGTACATCTAAGTATGCCTATACCGAAGCTTTTTAGGGATAATCCAGAGAACGTTAATTGTCAATTTGTGAGTTTTGGAGCTCTCCGAGGTTTTAACTTCAATTAAGTTCGTATTTTACTTTCTTACTTACACAACCGTTCATGTATCCTCCAAATAGCCACTAGCTGTTGCTATCGCTATAGTCTGCGAAGATAAACGAAGAATTTATATTTTAAATGATACCGGGCTGATACGAAAAGGCTACGACGCGAGAATAAACCCCCGAGTTCCCACATACTTCAGGCATCTTATGAACTTGATAACAACTAACAGTTATCGGACAACCAAGAGAACTCGTATAGGCATCTCATTGGTCAATGTACAATATACGTCAGGTGACAATAGAATAGCATTAACCCTGGTAGTACAGCCAACGATCCCTACACGTTGTTCTTTGTATGGCTCGCGAAACTCTATCGAAATTGCCTGTTCTAACACCAAGATTTAACTATGTCGTTGTCTCTGTCGCGCGCGGACCTGCTGATCAGCGGTTCCGCTATAACAGTTCCGCGGCTGACGTGTACTACCGGGATCATCGGTTCCGCTACTACAGTTCTGCGGCGGAGATGTGCTATCGATTCATAACAAACCCGCAGGTCTATCCTGCTACGCTCAAAAAATCAGAAGTAACGGTCAGATGGTCTAAAAGGTGCAGTACAAAAATCTACGCTCCGTCGACGATTACCGATGAGCACGCTCCGTTTCTGTTATTGAAAGCACTCGTTCATAACTCACTGCGCAATTTTATAATAGGATCTACCGTCATTACACTCGGACAATACGCTTTAGTCATTTAAAACTCGAAATAAAACGCTTTTACTCGAAATTAATATATCTCGGAGTGTAATATTGAAAGGTTTGATGAATCCTTTAAATACCAGGCGTATTATAGTTTCTGAGTTGTTATTAAAGAATCAATGCAGTGGTAAGAAAAGAAAGAAAGAAACCATTTATTTTACATACATATCTACATATTACAAAACATAATGAAAGAAAAATAACGCCTCACCCTGCACTTGCACTAGGTCCTGGTTGCCATGGACACACACAAAAACAATTGCACAAACACCCAGACCATCATTTACACTTCTGCCTTGCTGAGAATCGAATCCAGGACCGTGAATGTAAGCACACAGGCACAGCAAATATTTAATAGTTTGAAATTATGTAACGCTGCAGCAAATGAGGTTGTTTGGTTACCTGATTTTAAATGGTGCTGCAGACTCAGATATCCGAATTAAACCACAACCCACGAAGATTTTGTAAAGCTCAAAGTCTTTGTTAAGCAAAGACAAAGCTCTGGCCCTTGCCAGAGCTGCAGCAATCAATTTAATGATTGACGCTATAGTAAATATAAGAGTAAGTGTAATACAAATTAATATTGGTTGACGATAAAAATAAATATATTATGTGAGGTTCACCTGGGTTTAACTGTAAATCTGAATTTTAAAGTAAACGTCACTAGTTCAACATTTGACACGGCATGTTCGTGCAAATTCATTTTAGTAACTCTTTACATATTTATGAAAAATTCTGCGAGCACAATTTGAACTTTTTCACACTGTCAAAAATAATAATGAAAGTCCTCTGAATTGTACAAAAATGCTGATTTATGCGCATACTAAAACTTCTGTTGTTTTATAAAAAGTTGTCACATCTTCTATTAACAATTATGTATCTATTTTATAGATTCATATACAAAATACTATAGTACCTACATACAATAGATAACTTAGTAACTCTTCATGGCGAACAAGCAGCAAAAGTTGCAATAGGTGGGGATACATTTTTCTTCCCAGACGCCTTTAGTTAGTACTTACCACTGCGGCCAGTCTCCTTTTTAAAAATAAAATATTGAACATTTGTAACGATACTTTAAAATTGGAGCTAAATTTAGGTATCACTGGTCCAAATCTTGCAAAATACAATTTTAAATATTCAATTAGAAATTCATAATATGTTATGTAGGTATTTGTTTTTTCTTCTTTTCCTGTGAAAAAACAGACATTATCTAGTAAGATATGTTATGACGTAATCATTACTGGTAATGTACTTAAAAGCTAGTAGCCAAACCGTGAAGAGCTTTTAACGTCGCAAATTGCTAATTATCGTTTACATTGATAAAAAAACTTACTTAGAGTGTATCCTTAACAAAGACGTTCGAATGTAGTCCAGACACTGCGAATTTTTCACCGAGCCCACAGCCAACATCGTTAAAGTTGTATTAATTAAGAGGGATGACTCCGTTATTTGTTTTGGCAAGTGTTTGAGGATGTCAGAAATGATACTATTTGGAATGTAATGGAACGATTTTAGTGCCTGTATGTTTATTTGTAATTATTTGCTGTTTACGTTGCTTTAATGGCATTTGTATTTGCATACATTTTAGAAACACAGGCAGTAGGGTAAGGCAATAAAAAACATGCTTAATCAAATACTTTTTTTTCCTTAATCCAGTTTTTTATGCCTGTGGCCCGCAAACCCCTAGGGGTTCGAGTGTATGTGAGTGGGGTTCTGACCTCTTATCTATGGACATTTGAAGAACATAAATGCATAAACAAATTACAATTGGAATCCGATTTGAAATTAAAGCTGAGTAATAACATAAACCCAAATAGGTACTATTAATTTAGTTCCAAAAAAGCAGCACCAATCTTCGCATTAATTAATACAGTATTTTTATAGCAATATTTTGCAGTTCTAAAATAAATTGTCTTAAAATTATTCCTGTATTTTATGTTAAAGGGTTCCTTGAAATTGTGCTTTATATTCTAGCGGTCCGCGGACTAAAAAACGATAAGAAACCCAGCTTAGTAAGACTTAATCAATTGGCTAAAGAAGTTTGGACATCGTCGTAAATGTGCTATACCTATGTCATACTATTTTAATTTCGAGTTTTCATTTACGTATTTGCATATACTTAGCATGGCGTATTATTCCCGGAATCAGAGCAGATTTATGATGTTCATTATTTATTTCGGATGGCGTAAAAGTGAATACATTAATCAGTGGAATCATTGTATTTTCCTGTTTTACCGAAATTATTACATTTGTTGGATTTCCGAGGAGGCTTCGATAAATTGGTGTTAATTAATCATTTTAAATGCACAACTTTAAAGGTATTTAATGATATTATATCTTATCTTCGGTATAAAAATATTATAAAAATATTTTGAAGGTTTTTTGTATTTTTTATTTAGGGTTTAAATATAATAGGTATTTAATGAAAAATAAATAATTGTTGTATTGAGAATACATAACCTGATAAAAACGGTTGATATAATTTATTAGATAAGAATGTATCTATATAATCTGAAGCGCGCATAGCCCCGCTGGTAGTTTGGATCGCAATTTTCGCATGCGATATCACTGATTAAGTAACTTCGGGTGCGGTCGTAACTCAGAAAGTTGAACGAAGCCCTTTAAAATTTATATTCACCTACAACTTGCCCCTTTTTTTGTTTATGTGCCCTCTGAAGCACTGAAGTTAGCCACAAGCGGTCACCCATCCGAGTACCAACAGAGCCCGATGTTGCATGATCTTGCGCTCCACACCACCAGCGGGGTCATGCGTGCTTATTGAGTTCAGTCATATTATATAATAATATAATAATATAATATTACAGTACACAATTATCTGAATTTACAATCACATGGGTATAAAAAAAGATCTGTCGCTTGTCACTAACACTTTCATTGTGAGACAAGTCGTGAATTAATCCAAAATTTAATTCCACGAATGTGAATACAGCTCGGCTCGCAAATTAAAATCAGCACTGGATCCCAGGCAGAGACACCACGTCGACCGCATTCGTTTAAGCAGATCCTTCAGCGAAATTTATTCGCACCCGTGGACGTAAAGGAAATTTATTTCTCACTAGCTAATGAACGTGACGTCAGCGGTTTCTAATTGGTTTAGTAATTCATTTACGTCGTTCTAAGTCGCCGATATAAGTATTCTAGTTCTAGGAACCTACGGCATCGTAGGCGAAGTTATTTCAATGTTTTTTTTTGTTTTAAATGTAGCAAGACATCGTGCAGATCCTCATTTGTTTAAACAAAAACAAACATGACGTTGAAACGAGTAATGTGACATAGAAGAAATATAATGGAAATTGAGTTATTTAAGGTAATACCTAAGAAGGGTAAAATAAAATAATATTTTAATAATACGAATGATAAAACATTATTTTAACGTATCTTGGCAAATTATGTTAGATGAATACTGTACTCGTATGTATTATGCTAAAACGGAGTAGGTAGAATCCACTGTTTGTTTTAGATTCAAATCTAAATTCATTTAATTTAAACAAAAAAATTTCACAAATGAAATTACATTACACAACTTCCTCAACGAAAATTTAATTCATTCTACTAATATTATTTCACGGCACACAAAACAGAATAAAACAACTTTATTTGACGTACACCAGAGCCGGGATAAACATTAATTCATTTTAAATTACGTTTTAAATTTATTATATTTAAGCGAATAACCCCGTTTAAAGCATTACTTTACAGGGGTTTCGAATAAACGATAATTTAATATAGCTAAAGAGTTGCGTGTCTAATTGTATACCGGAGCGACCAGGGACATTGATCCCCGTGCGTATGCCCTTGGGAATTTGGATTTAAGTAATAATTCAGTTCTCCTTCCCAGTAAACTTTCCACAGAAAAAGTTATCAACTGATTGATAGTACAATTTTTAGGTGGTAGAAGCTGGTGGTAAATGCGAAAGTTTGTAAGTATGGATGGATGGATGTTTGTTACTCTTTCACGTAAAAACTACTGAATAGATTTTAAAGCAATTTTACAATAATAATAGCTTATACATCAGAATAATACATTATTGTGTGAATTTTTCGAAATACTAATCCTGCGCAGACGAAGTTGCGGGCACCACCTAGTATGAAATAAAATCATAAAGCAAAGATTGATGCTCAAACCTTTTTGAACACATGACCTATAGATAAATAGATTAAAGCATGAAATCGAGGGTTCTTATTAAATTGGCCATCTCAGAGTGTTTAATTTGATGTCGGAATACCAAATTGCCTTCTTGTTTAGACGCAAGGCTTCCAATTTATGTGTGTTTTGTAACGTCACGGTCTACCATGCGGTTCAAATTATATTAGGGCGGCTTGGGGTTGTCTCACACTGTACGAAGTTGACTTGGTGTAGACATAGAAACGGTTCATACTTTATTGATGACACGCTTTTGGATCCATTTAAGTATTTTAGGTGTTTACATTTTTAAATATATTTTTTTATGACATGCAGCATTTTTTTATGACAGCATGCAGGCCTCCTAGTGTTAAGTGGTCGCTGCCACCAATGGACATTAACATCTAACCTCAAGCAGGTTTGTGTCCTGCCTGAGGCCGCATGTAGTTGCGCTGCTACCCTGGAGGCTGATGGTCGCCTCATGTAAGTGTGGCCGGCAACTGCATATTTATTATTGTAAGAAGTTGCTACCAGTTATAGAAATAAGGGCAGATACAACTAGAATTTTCAACCCACTTCAAAATAGGAGGAGGTACGACTGTACTTTTTTATCTCATAACTTTCGACTGATTGAACGGATTTTGACGATACTTTTTTTATTTAAAAGCTGATGCTTCCGTCTAGTTCTGATAACGGCATCCATGAGAAAGCCATATAAGTCTTAAATTTACAATTTGCATTTAGTATTATGTGCGTGACAATTTTGAAGTCGGGTGTTATCGTAACGTGAGTTATAATTATTTGAAACACTAGTTATTAAGAGTTTTGCCATCTTGTGTGTACCGGCCATACGAGTCAGAATTACGCACATTTGGATGGAGATATTTTCCTTATTAGCTAAATGGATGTTTGGGGTGACACGTTCTGATTGGCAAACTCGGGCTTCTAAATGTTTTAGAGAAAATTGTCGGGGAAATTTGGGGAAAAAAAGCGAAACTAAGAAACGCGTGGTACATTAATGCATATTCGCTTTGAATGTTTTTATTCCATTACATCTTTCTTAAACGATGTGATCTTAATTTAAATGCCTTTAACCCTTTTTATTGCTCACTATTGGGCACCCCTCAGACAAAGAATGCTTGGAGCATACTTCACCACGCTGCTCCAATGCGGATCAGTGGAGATAAGTAACCAGACCGTGTCGGATGTTGTCGAAAAGCATGAAAGGCCTCCGACCAGGTTTAACGACATACTATATACTCATATTATCTATTCATCGAATTCTCCTAGCAAATATACTGACAAAGTTATTCTAAGAATCATATCGTTAGAAACAAAGCACCAATTGGCTGTGTTTATGTAAGACAGATGTTGTTTGCCTAATGTGAGTGACTTACTTCAATTTTGTTGTACACACAAGTCATGACTTTCTTAAGAACATTGAGTTTGTATAAAATTCAGTAACATAAATGGAATATGTTATTTTACTGTAATGCCAGCAGTGGCTTTATTATTCTGAAAGGATAGGAAAGGTCATAACTCTAATAAACATTAGGCCAAAAACATTCATTGATATGTAACATATATAAAAGGTCGGCAAAGAGACAAAAATAAAAAATTACAGACCATTAATGAAATAACTACATATTATGTTTAACACTTAAAATAACCACATGAGAGATCCCTACGTCATGGAGACTACTGACACACGAGGATAATAAGAAATATATATATATATAAACATATTTCTTTATTTAGTCAAAGTAAATTTTTTTGTTCTTCATAAATTATTTACTTACACTTTAAAGCCGACTGAAAAACGTTCTCGGCGCTCCTTTAAAATCAAAATTTGTGCAAGTATAATATAAGGCTTAAACTTAATTCCGGGCCACATTTGGTAACATTTCCACACCAGTAAGCACGAACGCAGTAAACAGGAAAGAAGAAGTGGAACGAACAGTTCTCAACATTCATTTCTCATCCACTAAGCTGCAGCAGTGAAGAAACAACTCCCAAATCTACACGAAGCTGCAAACAAAGCTAGTACATTTATTACTGCACCGCTCCCCGTAATTCCTAAGACGTTCTAGTATTTCAGTTGTTGGGCACTTGTCTCAGTGCGAGTGATGAATCTATTCTATACTAGAGGTCGCCTATGGGTTAAACGACTGATTAAAGTAATTTCAGTGTCCTGTAGCGCCATCTGTTAGCGAAAGTGGTGCAACTATAACAGTTTGATTTAAATCATTTTGTTTTATTTGTAACGCATATTGTACCTACATAAATGTTATCATTCCGCACTCCTTCTCTGCTGTAAGATGCTTAAAAAGGGATCCAAAGTTTTCTCTTTACATATTAATATACAGATTATTAATATCTAACAAAATTAAACTAAAAACTTAAATATACGCTATATAAAAAATATAAAATAAATAAATATGTCACCAAATACTGCGTCTTGTGGCATGGTGCCCAGAATACTGGCAACATTACCTCGCTATATTAATAAACGAATACGTGAAGACATTTTTTTAGCACTTTACGAAGCACGGAGGTGTCTGTGATTTAGCATTGTCAAAGAAAAAATCTTCTTATTAACATCTTTATTTATTTATCTACACGCCTATGACATAATTAAATTACGTTTGTCGCTTCTGTTTGAATGTCAGACTAGTACCTAGCAGTGATACATATTAATGTATACTTAGGCCCCAACTACATCTATTTTGGTTTGTGTTTAATTAAATTCTGACGAGATTTCTGCATGGAAGCCTGTTTCGTAGATGATTACCACATTTGGTATGTGTTACGGTGGTATAACATTGTATTCTTGCTTTACTGCGCGGCTAAGACCATCTCGTGTAAGAGATAATGTCGTGTAAGGTACGTAACATATTATTAATTGTTTGATAAATTTTTTATTTCGATAAGTCAGTGCCTAACACTGAAGATTATTGCAGGCAATGATATTCAATTATTTATGTTGATCTAGGATTCCTGTCGTGGGTACCGTGGACACATACAAAGACAAATACATAAACACCCAGACCGGGAACAGAATTCTACATTCAACATTTAAATTTCTGCCCCGCCAGGGATCGAACCCGGGACCCTTCGAATGGTGGACTGGTGTGGTAACCACTACACCACACGGGTCGTCATAAATATATTATGTTTTGTTCAAATATATGTTTTGAAAATTTTTAATTATCTCTTATTTGTCGCATGTCACTTTTATTGTAACGTAATATTTATTATACTGATTTAGAATTTTTTGGACAAATGCAAATATTTTAATTACACACTGGCACAAAACTTTCACACTTTTACTTACTAATACATAATATTAATGTAAAATAACTTTTACAATAAACAAGGAACTGCTAAAAACTCTTTAATATTATCTTTGATATAAAGTTTGTATGTGGTAAGTTCATTCAACAGTTCAACTGCAAACTCTATGTGAGTTTACCTACGAGTATGTTCACATGTAGAGCACCTTCGCCAGCTAAGCAGGTGCAAGCGACGCTTTGTCCAACGCAATCTAAACCTGAACACCTTTTGTTCCAGTTCCAATTTAATTCACCTGACTATAATCTTAGTTCTGTTGTTCTACATGAGGTCAATTTGAATTAAATCAATTATACCTAATATAACTCTCTCTCTCTCTCTTCACCCTATTTCTTCTTTCCTATTCCCCCTAAGGTTATCTGGAAGAAATCACTGATTAGCAATACGATCGCTTATTGTAAGAATAGTTTATACATTGTCTGTATTTTAATGTTTCTTACTTATGTGTACAATAAAGAGTTATCTATCTATCTAATAATAATTAATTATCTTACTCTATCTTATCAATAATCTATAACTATTAGATTGAGAAAAAAGTTAAGTTGACCTTATAATTTTGCAGTTAGGTGTTCTGTTATTGCGTTTCATATTTCTTGGTGCAGGATTAAGCATATTATTTGTATTTAAGAGTTTGGATACTCTAAAATTAAATATAATTTGATATGAAGATATAGATTGTTATGATCAGCCCGTTTCTCACGTTCATTCTTGCCACGAACGAATGTTTTAGGCCTTGAAGACTTTTACCTGTAGTTAAG
>DWQL01001955.1:0-10521 GCA_018231265.1 Noctuana haematospila
ATACTTACCTACATTTAGAAAATTTAATTTTTGACCTATTATGTATTTTCAAGTAATATACATATGTCTGTAAATGATAAATAATTTATTTGTATAAACGTAGTCACATAGTCTCCACCAATCCGCATTGGAGCAGCGTGGTGGAGTATGCTCCAGGCCTTCCCCGGTTGCGGGGACAGACCCGTGCCCAGCAGTGGGACATAAAAAGGGTTGAAGGCAGTCACATAGTCCATTTTTAAAACATCATTTTAAGTAAATTATGATTTTATATAATGTTCCTGTATACTAAAACCCGCTTCAACAATTACTATCAATCACAGAGCCAAAGAAGCCATTTGAAAGGTAAATTAAGTACCTACACCTGTGCATATATATTAGAACTCAATTTTCACGCCATTATATCCTACCATGTGGTCCTATGTGGTCATATGGGCTTGGCTTAATGACAGAGCCTAGGCCCTGTAAAAGTAGGCTTTTAGAACCGATCGGTGAACTCTATTGATTATTAGATCGATCGGATTAGTAGTCCAGTACCCAGCTGAAGATGTAGATATAGTAAAATTAAAATTCAAAGAAAGGATTCAAAAGAATATGTAGGTAACTAGCTTAATTTATTTACAATAATACCTATATTTACAATACCATACTGTTGGTAACGAGAAACGGTAAAAGAGTGGAGAATAGAATATAACGATCACAGATTATTCGACCTGTTCAAAATATATTGTAGCTTTGATGTCTGTTACATCCATCGTCACAGTCTGAAACAAATAAATAATTATTAAGTAATTAAATTTAAAGGTGCTACGCCGCCTAAAGCCGATACTATGGGTATTAATTTATAAATATAAAGTTATTTGACATTAATGAATATTTAAAAAATATATTAATTTCAATAATAAAAAAAAAACATTTTTTTAAAAAAACTTTAAAAACAGTACCATTTTGGCTTCTTTGTCAGTGAATTCCCTCGAGAAATAAACAAGTTTTCCATCCGGTAATGTTATTATTTGATTTAGTAAATTTTCTTTTGGCATTGTGTACACTAGTTTTACCTGAAAATAACAAAATTATAAATAATATATATTAATACATAGGTAGTTCATAATTTGTGGTTTATACTTTTGATTTTAAAGGAGTGTTTTTTCTCCCGGCCTACCTTAGCCTAAAGGGCGCCTAAAGCCTTAAACAATTTATATTTCTTATGGTGAATAAAAATTTTTGAATTTTTGAATTATTAACCTTTCGTCCATCCAGCCTCTCGACCTCAATTTCCTCGCCCATGTTAAAGTTGAAAGTCATGTGTTTGGCTTCCGTTTCCATTGTGAAATTATAAGATTTTTCGTCTATCTTCTTGAAGCAGAAAGTGGACGATCCTCGATTCAAAATCCGCACTATATCAACCGTTGTGTCTTCAAAAACAAATCATCATAAGGTAAATTTAAATACCTATATAATATATATTGATATATTAATAAATAGAATGAACGAAGCGTACGCGAAGAAGCCCTGTCGCCTTTAATTTAAGAAAGAAAGAAAGCCAAGGATCTTAAAACTTTATAAGTATAAAGTCACATACTTTAATTTTCATATATGTATATTTACATAAGTATTTGGGTTATAAATCATATGGACTATTGTTACTAACTATTAATTTATTCTTAGATATGATCCAAGGGTAAAATAAATATTTTACTAAAAAAAAAATTCTTAATTTAACAAAATATAATGCGTATATATGCATATATATATATCCGGGCATGATATCAAAAACACTGAAATAATTCACGTATTCTACCTAAATAATCTCAACATCATATATTTATGCTATCTCAAGGATAAAATTATTCAAAAGGAAAAATTAGGTACCTATATTATTCGTAAATATCTTATATCGTCGATATCTTACAATTTGCGTATTTTTATACGATTTCTGGATCTAGATTTTCAAAGATCTAATCTTATCTTTAGCAAAATTCTCCATTTAGAGTAAAATTTAAAATTGAAATTTAGTCTACATTTCCGTTGCAAAATTGCAATACTCCCTGTATTTCTTAAGTGATTCACCAGAACTTTATGAAATATAAGCGATATGCATACCTAATACATGGTTATAATAATGTTTTGTAGATTTACAAGGTTGTCTTCAGAAAATGAAAATTGCAATATTTGCAATAGATTCATTTATAAATTATAATAATATTAGCGTATGCCCATAAGTTGATTGTGATTCGCGTTGTACCATACAAATTTTAACCCCTTCTTTTCACCCTCTTTTCACCACAGGGGTAGAACACACTCTCCAGTTTCATTAGTTAAGGCTCGTTGATCCGTCAGTCAATCATTCAGGGCAAAGCATTTTATATGTATACATTTGTCATTATCTACATATTAGGTCGCATAAGAAAATTGACATCGAAAACTCTTGTTAAATAATAAAATAAAATTGCGTAAACGTTAAACTTCCTACTTATATATAAGCTTGTTGAATTATTTAAATGGAAATTTATTCATGTATATATCCGGTAAAAATGACTAGGAAAAACGCATCGATAAACTCACTGCAACATTATTTCTGTATTTAGGAACCATACCAATATAAAAAAGAACTGGTTAAAGTACTCGCAATAAACACGCAAACATCACACTTTAATAAACTAT
Source organism: Noctuana haematospila (assembly GCA_018231265.1). Lineage (NCBI taxonomy): Eukaryota > Metazoa > Arthropoda > Insecta > Lepidoptera > Hesperiidae > Noctuana > Noctuana haematospila. The sequence continues at coordinate 2,662 of DWQL01001955.1, forward strand.
CTATCAAATAATCAACTAATTAAAAACATAACCGCATGCAAGTAATGATTCCGCGGTATCCATTTGTTACGGCTCTTATGCAAGTATGTTGATCTCTGTCCAATTAGTCACTTATTAGATAAACAACACTGCTGTACAACGTTGGTCGAAGACTCGCAAACTCACTTGATGTTTGTAACATTTCCTCCAAGTTCTCGTGTCGCGTTCTCTTGTATTTTTTACCAAGGAACGACATGTTTACTATGCAACGTGCGACTGAAGACCGGCCCAAAACACTGCAAAAATAACGCCCTATCTACAATTGTCAGTGAGACGTGTGATAAGATTTAACAAATCGCCTCGTCATTGTACGTTTTGTATAAAAATTATCTCTTTATCGATATTATGGCAGGTAAAATACCCTACATGTATTCCTATACTCGCCGATGCCGTTCGATATCTTCGGACAAGTACGAGTTGTTCGCGGACTGATAGCGTTCCGGATAACTTTAGTATTGTCATAAGGTTTAGGTTTAAAGGCATTTTTCGACATTAGGACATCGTCATTCCATTCACAAAAATAACGTGATAAAAAATATATCGCATTAAATTTATTTTAGGATATATTAGGCTGCTGTCCTTACCTAATAAACCTTACCTGTATAAAAAGAGTTGCATGCATCCATATAAAAGATCAAATTAGTAGATCAAATTGGTCCCAGTGGCTGTTGGGTAAAGACAGATCCCCGTCCATCTAAATAAAATGCATATTATTATAATGTACTTTTATAATAAGGATGCAGACAAAATCGTTTAATTGACTTGCTAACGTGTGACGTCATACGATTAATTGTCACTGACACGTACTCTAGCCGTCAGATCCCTGAATTATGTCTATTATTGCCTATATTATTAAGATATCTTATGATTTTTCAATCAATCGATCGAATGGCAAATATAGTTCACGCGCTGTAGATTAATCATCGATAGTATTTACGAGTATGTTTAGCTATAAAACTAATTTATGTAATGATTGTGTTACCGTTATTCTGCAGAGCAAACCTCGGCGTGCTCTGTACTTGCCGGAGTAATGTCAAGGAGGTTGTGATCTATCCGTGCACATGTGAGTAGAGTAATGTAAATCTGTACATATAAAATCCTTTGTCCTGAACGACTGACTGACTGACGAATCAACGCAGAGCCTAAACCGCTGATTGTAGAAACCTGAAACTTGGAGGGTGTGTCCTTTGTATGACATTGACATCCGATAAGAAAGGACTTTTCGAAATTATACCCCTAAAGGGATGAAAAACGGGGTCAAAGTTAGCCGTTTAATACAATAACTACGCAATGTTATAAGATAGTTTGATAGTTATCGATATTTAGCTTTTTATTGGTATTCCTGCAGCGCGCTTGTGCCAGTAGCGGTCACCTATCCGAGTACCGACCGCACCCGAGGTTGCTTAATCTGTGAGATCGCTACCAGCGCAGCGGGCCATGCATGCGCGGAATCAGGAATACCAATAAAAAGCGAAATATCAATAACTATCAAACTATCTTATAACATTGCGTAGTTATTGTAATAAACGCCTATTTAGTTATGAAATTTGAACGCCTACGAATAACATATCCATAACAGTCTGATTATATTATTTGATTACAAATGAATGGGGAAAAGCTTATATGGTATTTATAACAATCTGTTTTGATACAGATTATATTAAATGAGTATTCAGCCCGCCTGCTGTGAACCTACTTCGGATCGATCGAAAACTTGGAAAGATGAATCGGGTTTTGTATAAAACAAATTTAGTTAAGCTTTCGTTACTAGTAGGAAACGAGGGCGAAGGGTGTTTGTATAGCGGACGAAATAGTGCCACGGTTAGTCTATATTGATACTATAGTTAGACTAATCAAAGAAAATCTTAGTGCAATAACTAATTATACCAATTAATGTTCAGTGTAAAGTTGTATTGAACATTCCAGTGTGCAAATACTGCGACGCACCACTAATTACCGTCCTTAATCATGATAGTCTGCCAAGCGTCTAGGATACCGGATCTAACATCCGATAGCGTTTTAAAGACGCTGGATATATATATCTGTGTTCCGGTTGAGTAGCCACGTCCGTACGTTAACTAGCGAGGTGGCGCTCAGTTTCAGTTTCATCAGCGGAGTGGTCGGTCCAGCATTTCATGGGATTACGACATGGACACGTAACGAGAATGACATGTAAAAGCATTCTTGACACTGGCTCGAGCTCCACTTACGAGTTACGGTGAGCGCGCGACCTTGCCGCGTCCAGCACCGTCAGGGCGGGGGCGCCTATGACTGCGGCCGGCCGCGACGGCCCCGCCACTCGTACTGTGGTAACCAACCGACCAACGCGCTTCCAAAGTCCCAAATTCGAATTCGCTTTCGGACATGACAGATTGATATTTTAAAACAATGTGGTTTTGGTTAATATGCGCGGCTGCGGCCGTGTATTCTGCCGAGGGAGCAGGCGCCGGCGCCGCCCGCCTCGTCTGCTACGTGGAAAGCGCGCGCGCATCTGACTTTACCGAGTGCACGCATCTCGTCTACACGGGCGACGCCAGAGGAGACAAACTCGACACTCTCCTTAAGGACTACCGAAAGAATAACCCGAAACTTAAAATTGTGCTTAGAGTATCCGAGACTGACAAGGTAAGTTTTAAACACTCTACATTCGCAACTCTACTTTATGTATCTACCCTCTCTCAGAGTAAGAAAGTTTTCGTGTCATAAAAAATCGTTCATCGTTCATAACGAGGAAGTAATAATGCATAACCGCTTACATATTTTATGGCGAGGAATTTAGAAGTTACATAAAAAAAATTATTTCAATTTCAATCAATATCAACTGACATACAGATTTGGTGTGTCTGTTTTTCTATAAGGTGTTTATGTAATTGATCCAAGACAGCTATGTAGATTAGGTGATATTATGTTAAGGTTAGTGAATCTTAGGTTGCATCAGTAGCCATTGAACGAAACTAAAACCCAGGGTTCGCTTAGGAAATTGTGAATAGGCATCAATTTGCATTAAAAAAACATTAACTTATAAATATCGATTAATAACGACTAAATATCTTCTAGGTCACAATCAGATAGATGGAGCAAGTTATACGGACTATTATCTAAAAAAATAAATTATATGATATTGTATTGATTGTATTGTATTACATTAATATGACATACAATACAACAATACAGTATGCTATCCTAATGAAATTATGCGTGTCCACGAAAGGTTAATCCGCACCAGAAAAAAAACTTACTGATTTTATTTTGGCAATGATATTATGTTATTTGCTAGTTATTAATTTTGTAAATAATGTAAAGTTCATTTTACTGCACAAACATGCTGAATAGAAAATCGCAATATTTCATGCTGCAGGCTTACTCTTACTGACGAGCAGTCAACAGTTAATTTTGTCTAATGTAAACCATACCTACCTCTTTCTGTAAAGAGATCAGCTGTGTAATTGGTTGTTAATGATAAAAAAAATGAGAAAACGTCATTGGCTCCTGTCAAAATATCATTATGACATCATAATCAGTGCGTATACTTAGCAACATTAGCAAGTTAACTGATGAAATTTTTATTGTTTCGAACAAAAGAAAAGTATTGCCTTACAGTGAGGGCCTAACTAGTTGGTGCCCGCAACTTCGTCTGCGCAGGATTAGTATTTCGAGCAATTCACACAATATCTTTATAAATTGTAGCCTATATGTTTTTCTGATGTATAAACTATATTATTGTAAAGTTTCATTAAAGTCTATTCAGTAGTTTTTACGTAAAAGAGTAACATTCATCCATCCATCTATCCACACTTACAATCTATCGCGTTTATAATATTAATTAATAGGATAATATTAATAGCAGTTTAAAAATGATATAAATAGAAAAAAATATTTTTTGTTATCTTTTATACATATGAATTGAATGCTGCTCACATCCTTATTGTTGCTGCAGCCACAATTACATGTCATAAGTAGGTACGACGTGCCAATAACTGCATCATTGTGATATTTCGAAAACAACATGATTTTGCATAAATTTCTATTACTTGTATTATTACTGATTAGATAGCCACTGATAGTGGTGATAACCTAGCGGTTGATATTTTGGCCTACCGTTACGAGTTCCGGGTTCAATCTGCGCACGCGCCTTTTATTTTACAATATTGTGTGTTATTCTAAATTAGGTAGATAAATATCGCTTGCTCTACGGTGTAAGGAATCGTGGTAAGAAAAGCCCGCGTGCCTAAGAGACAATCATATTATTTTACTGTTTAAAAACTGCTTCGTAAGCCACCAAATGGATCAGATTCGAACGACGCTTTCAAAACTTTCAACAATGCTTTGTAGATTTTTTCCGAACAATTTATTTATTTTAATCCTACTAATATTATAAATACGAGAGTTTGTAAGTATGGATGGATGGATGGATGTTTGTTCTTTCACGTAAAAACTACTGAATGAGTTTTAATGAAACCTTACAATAATATACCTTATAAGTAAGATAACTGCACATACGCTACAATTTATAAAGATATTGTGTGAATTGCTCGAAATGCTAATCCTGCGCAGACGAAGTCACGGGCACCAGCTAGTTTAAAATAATCGTAAGTAGCGCGAAGTTCTTGCGTTCGCCTCTACAGGACTCTACAGGACAGACTCTACAGTCTACCGGATTCCATTATTTTGTCTCTCGTTTCGGTATATCCTGAAGACCCGATATGTTGCCACTATGTTGACTAAGGAAAGCTAGAGCAGACCGATGCTAATTAGGGTCTTTGTTATGTTAACATGCTAATTGCTGACGGTACGAGGTGGTGTTACGTAAACGGACCTAACCGTTTTGTGAATGAGTAGAATGGATTTGTTAAACTTTTTTGGTGATGTGACAAAACTTGTCTTTAGATAATTATGTAGAGTTAAAACTAAAACAGTTGGAACAACGTTTCTATTTTGATTCATCTTAGTTTGATTTGAAGTAGATTGATTGAAGTATACAGTTGAGGGCAGTAGGTAGTAAGTAGTATACTTAATAATATATTATACATTAACTTAGTAAGTAGAATAAGTTTATAGGTTTTTGTTAGTAGTATTTAAGGAAATCGGAAAGCGGAATAAATGGGGTGAAAATATTCAAACAATATATAGAAGAATGATTGACATAGCCTTCCTTGTTTGATGTAGTTTAAAAATTTACTATAATATTGATATATAATTATAGGTACGTAGTTTCTTACATAGCTATGCATCTTTGCATTCATTTATATATTTATGAACAGTCTTAGAAAATTTCCTGTGTTGTGGGTGCCATGGACACACACAAAGACATTTACATTCACCCAGCCCGGGAGCAGAAATTCAAATTCATCATTTAAATTTCTGTCCAGCCGGGAATTGAACCCGGAACCCTACGAATGGTGCACCGGCATGGTAAACACTACACCACACGGTTAGTGGGTAAAAAGCGACAACGCTAGTTACCACGTGGAACGCTAGGAGCAGAAAAAACATGCAAAGTAATTTCACGTATTAATTTAAGTTAAACTAGGCCCTGAACACTTGAAAACATAAGTAGGTAACTTGACCACGACATTTAGTTGATAACGTACGCGTCGTTTAACGGCTTTTAATTAATACAAAAATACACGATTATTTTCGATTTTTCAATAATGGCGACAGCTCAATTTCAGATTACGCAAGATTTTTAAAACGTATTACGAGTGAAAACATTTCGCGTATTGGGAGCGCCCGCGGTGCGTGAATTATACGAAATTGTTTTGAAACGGGTCGAACCTTACTGGCCGGTAGTGTGGTGCAATACTGAGGCAAGCCCGTGAATGTATCAAGTTGCTCCTAATTTCAACTTGTCACAGACAAGCTCGTGTAAGCTCTTATCAGGCTGTCGGCCATTACAATTGTGCCTGCATGTGGTAGCCTCTACATTCGGAAAAGTACTAAGTTACCAACCATCTCAAGTTTGAAAGACTGTTTTATAATCTTCAAAACTCCATAGTAACATTTTGAACTACAATGAATATCATATTTTTAACCGACATCCAAAAAAGGAGGAGGGTCTCAATTTGACTGTATTTTTTTATGTTTGTTTCCGCATAACTTTCGACTGAACGGATTTGGATGATTTTTTTTATTTGAAAGCTGATGCGTCCCATTTGGTACCATTTTAATTTGGTGTTCTGACAACGGCATCGATAAGAAAACTCTATACCTAAGTCTTAAATACACAATAATTGAAACTTCGCCACGAATGTCTTAAGGGTTTTAGAGACTAGAGTAAACTAAACAGTCTGCCTTCTCGTTTCTACTTCTTTCCTAATAACTACAGCGTTAACAAATTGCCTTCAATGCGTTTTTTATTTATGTCCCACTGATGGGCACGAGTCTCTCTCCACAACCGGGGAAGTCCTGGAGCATACTCGACCACGCTGCTCCAATGAGGATTGGTGGAGGTGGATCGTAACCACATCTAACGAATGTCTCACCTTATGTAGGGATCAGCTGTGACGTCATTCCAGGGCTCACTGAGTTTCTCACGTTGCTGGCCTCGTATGTAACACAGCCAGGAACGCAGGTATCTTACCGATTGTGAAAACTACGTATTCCAATTTCGCCTTTATGTAACAGATAGTTATGTCCACAATGGCACAAAATAAGTAGATGGTATGAGTAATGCTGGGTGGACACAGCTTACAGATACGGCACATTGAGAGCAAATATTGCCAGCTTTGCCTTTATAGAGACAAATTTATTTGCTAAAGGAGCAAAAAGTAACATGTCAACTAAAATTTAAAACCCTGATTTGCCCGTATTAGAGGTAATCTCAGCATTGCTTTAAAAGTACGCTACCATTATGTATACCTACTGGTTTAATGTTTGGCAGTGTGCAATTGTTATCTATTAAATTTCATATTAAGTTATTATTACACTTTTTATTATTATAAATTACCAATTAAAAACATCAGGCTCAATCCAAAGGGCAACACTGTACCACCTTTATACTAATTTTGTAAATCATCATTTTTATAGTCTTTAGAATATGTAACTACTAGCTGTGCCCCCCGGTTTCACCCGCGTTAAGAATTGCAACGTAACGTTTGATAGCCTATAGCCTTCCTCGATAAATAGACTATCTTACACATAAAGAATTTTTCAAATCGGTCCAGTAAATTAGTGCTTTCAAACAAACAAACTCTTCAGCTTTATATTATTAGTATAGATTACCAAAACGGATTTACAAGATGTTACCATTTACCAATGATAAAGTGTGGGATTTGATGATATTGTAAAACTTTGGTCGTATTTGACGCAAGCATCCGGATCATAGGTACCGAGGAAGTAATAAATCTCTTGATCGTTAATAGGCATATGTTATAATGTGGGTTCATTTAAACTTGCATCATTTTATCGTTTTAAGCAAGCGCTAGAGTAGCTCTCGTTACTGCTTCATCATTATAGTCAACTGTCATATACCGTCACATATACGTCTCGTGTTTAATGTAATTTTTTTAGATATTTCTCGTTTTATTTAAAAAAAGTTATTGATGTCATTTCACTCATTAGGTAAAGTACTTTCGATATCAGTTTAAAGTTTTTTGATATCTGTAACAGTTACGCAATAATCGCCTGTGCACACTTAACGATTACACCCTGTATAAATATATATAATTTATTTTAATTATAACACCTCTCACTCACAGCCCCCACACTAGTATTTCCTGTGTCGTGAATGCCATAGACACAGAAATTTAAATTCATCATTTAAACTCCTGTCCCGTTGGAGATCGAACCCAGACATTTATATGACGGCGTACGGCCACACAC
>DWQL01001956.1:0-10514 GCA_018231265.1 Noctuana haematospila
GGCCCATTTGGCTAAGGTAGGCCGGGAGAAAAAAGCCGGCGGAAAAAAACTCTCGGCACTCCTTTAAAATCGAGTGTAAATCACAAATGATTAACTGTACAGAATAGCTTTAGCGTGACGTGGACGTGTACGTAGACTTTCTTTCTGATGGAGAAGAAGTAAGACTTAACCCTAACATAGGTTCCCAAACTAATTCTTCTCGTAGCCCTCGTTTAAATATTTTGTACTTTCAGTGAAATTAAATAATTAACTATTTAAAATTTTTTTTAATGGACACTTAGAAATTTATCATTTTTTATTTTTTAATGAACGTGAAAGGAGATCAATTTTCGTGGACCGCTATTTATTATCCACGTCGACGTAGACCCCCATGAGCAGTGTTGTCAGACAAATCCCGGTCCAAGTCGCCCAAATATTTTTTTCACTAAAAGTAGCCTAAAATCGCCCAAATTATTAGTCATCTAGCCTAAGCGGCTACCTGCACATCCTGCTCTTAAATCATCGAATTCTGCCTTCAGATTTTTCATTTCAAGCATTTTTCGCTCCAAACATTTTTTTCCTAGGGTTTTTTTTGCAAAAAATTCATACCTAGCCTAAAGTCGCCAAATTTTTTTTCTAGATAGCCTAAATGGCGACTGGTCGCCAATCGTAATTTCTGGTCGCTCCCACCACCCTTCGAGGTAGCCTAAATGGCGAAAAATCGCCTAATCTGGCACCACTGCCCATTTTAGGAACTTTACAACAGAGAAGTCACTATACAAATATTTGTTCCAGTGCCGGCTAATAGTGAGTCAGATGAGCAACCAACGCTGCGAAATCGTCAATGGACTGCTGTGGCCCCTGTCTGTTGCTGTCGGCTTCTCCATGGGCTTCCCACAGTACCAGGCGGCCTCCTTCTACGCTGTCACAGCTATAAGCGTCGCTGCTCATATACATTACGGTGCTTGTGTGGTAAGGGATGCGAGTAGTTATGATAACCTGGCACTTTTGAATTTGTTTGTTTGTAAAATTAAGGGTTTTACTGAACTGAGACTAATAAGAGGGGGAAAATGGCAGGAAATGTTCCTACAGTCTTCAAATTAACCATATATGCTAGTGTTAGTTGATTGCGACTCCATTAGTTGGCAGGACAGCTCATTTTATCTAATTTATAAAATTTCCATGTCACAATGTAAGTTACCGTACTCTTCCGAATTGGCTAAGCCCTAAGGTAGGCCGGGAGAAATCCGGCGGAAAAATACTCTCGGCACTCCTTTAAAATCAAGTGTAAAATCACAAATGATTAACTGTACAGTATAGCTTTAGCCTGATAGCGCGCAGACGCGACAGCTGATCGTGTGCGTCACCATCACTCCACCGACAACTGCTACCTGCTACCATATTAGAGAAGACTAAAACTAATTACAATGGGTATAGAAATAGCTATACCGTTCGGGGACCGTGGCAAGTGATGGGGCCCTCCTACCCAATATAAATATTAATAATCACTATTAAGTAAGTTTCTTTTTATGATCAATAATTTTCTTCATTGCAGTGGCGAGAGTGCTTTCCATTCGCTGATGTCGGGTTTAGGCTGGGCGAAGAACCCAATGGTGCGCCGCGTGGACAAGCTGGACCCGGCGCTGCCCGTCACTGTACTAATTGGCTCGCGGTCTTGGGTCGACAATAGCAACTTCCAGGAGCTAGGGGATAAACGGAAATCTTCTAAAACGTATATACAGGTAAGGGCATCATGAAAAACCATTGAAATATATTAAATTGTAACAATGGATAAATCCACATTATCTTTTAAATTTAACCAATCATTTAATTCCCTCCATTGTTTTGGTAATTTAGTACTAATGTATTATGTTGTCTTTTGTTTAATTTAAGTTTATGAGATGGCGTACATAAAATTGAATACTTGTAAATTAATTGTTTACCTGTAAGTGACGTTCTATATTTTAAATAAATAAAGTATGTTTAACCATAACCATAAATGCGACATAATATATTGTGCTAACGAGCGCTTGCTTATTGGCGTGTTTGCTCAAGAAAACATTGACAATGAATGAATGAGGGTGAGAGAGTAAATAAATGAATGAGTACCATAAGATTGATTTTTTCTTTGTTTACAGGTAATTAACGGCGCAGGTCACCATGTATACTTAGACAAACCGGATGTATTCAATAAATTCGTAAACGACGCATGCGCTCAGGCAGACTCAGAACCGAGTCGCGTGACGTCACAAACAGAAGCAACGGACACCGTTCGAAAAACAGACAATGTGCCTGAACAAAATATAAGTGAGACTCCAGCGTCTTTATAGATGTTACTAACGTATTTTAGCTATTTCATGTTGAATAGCATGTCCGGACTTCACTCTGCGACCGTTTGAACATAGAACCAAAGAATAGTATTGATATGTATAAATAATCGGCGTAAGGCAACAATTTCCCTCCCAAGGATGTGACTATATAAATTATGAATGCGTTGCTCCGCCTGTCAGTCATTCAAGACAAAGCATTTTATATGTAAAGATGTTTTGTTATTAATATTTTTTGTCTTTACAATTTAAATATACGTATTATAATCGCAGTGCAATAGTAGTAGTATGTACATTCAAAAGTTGTACATTACTGCGCATTATGGAAGTAAACAAAACTTGGCTACTTGACAACATATTTTTTGACTAACAAGACAATTTATGTTGCTTTTCACTTAGGTTATATGCTATTTTAACTGATTGTTACAATTTTCTTTAGTTTTATTTTTTGTTAGACAAAGTAATTAAGCGATTTGTATAGAAATACGGGTTGAGGTTTATGTTTTGGTGTGTTACAGATGGATTGTTTATTATTTGTTTTTCTATCTACAGTACAATATTTCACATTCCTTTACCCTCTGTGTATAATGTAAAAGATTATATATTAATAGTTATAGAAAGTGTTCACGTTACAGCACAGTACAATAATATTGAAAGATAATGTATTTCGTATTTTATAAAACACAAAATTGAACCTTAAATATAATAAACATAAAGCACATTTAATGAACGATAAACGTTATATACTTTTTGAAGTTTTTTAAGTCTGTGGTCTTGGTTTTGTTACTCGTTATTCTAATCATGTGTCTACAGGAATAAGATCAGCAATATACTTCGGTATTGACCACTGGGAAAATATGATTATCCCGTGTTTTATTAAATTATATAGTAGGAATACATTAATTTCTCAGGAACACAGTATTTTATTTTTCATCACCGAACCCCTTTACAATGACGTTAATAAACGTCAAATTTAACTAAGTGTGGAATATGTGCCTTGTCTTACATGCGTTTTTTTAATGCAACGCTTTATACAGCAAGAAAAGCGTGTTCAGTTTTATGTAATAAAACACTTTCATCCTATTTATTGACTTTATAATAAGCTTTTTATATGTGGCTAAGATTTTAATGTAAATAAAGGTAACTCGTTAATATTTTGTTTCATTTAGCTATTCCCAAGTTTATTAAAACAAAGAATATAGAAAAAAAAAACTGTATTGATTTATGTAAATGTAACAGATCCATAACACAAAGGCATTAAGAATAATATAAAACAAATTGTATTTTGTAGTGAAAAATTATGGTTATAAGTAATTTTACATGTGAAATATAGCTTTGTCCAAAAAATTTATTAATTTGGACGCTTTGATTTGTGCGTATCATTAGGCGGTCACAAACAGGAGTTTTGTGGTGTAAATTATTTAAACATTCCGATGATAAAAAAATTAGAATTTAATTTCATTATCCTGCTGAACACTACAGCAAAATGTCATTTTTTTTACTACCAAACAATTAGTAATTTTTTTAAATTAGCACATATTTATTTACGCATAAAGTACATGTATTCAAAAATAATTTCTTTGTGTTAGCAGTCGGATGCTCATGAGTGCTTATAACACACAAAACACAATTAAAATTAAACAAATTAGGTATGGGATATTTTCTGGAATGTATCAGCAAAGTCGAAGATGTGTGTGGCTGACGATGACCACCTTCCCTTCGTCTTGCAGATCGCGCAGAGCTTCGTCTAATTGATCTCGTGATACAGTCTGAAAGGATAAAAATGTATACATATCGACATTATTACTAGCTGATACCCACGACAACGTTCATGAGGAAAATAAATCAAACATAGGTATAACCCATATTTAAAAGTTTAAATAAAAATCATAAGTTTTTTAAAAATTTGTGCGTCACTTTTTTTTAAATTTATTTCTGTACACTGTTCAGGGACCTCGGGCGCGGTCAGATGAGTGACCGCTAGTGACAAATTTCATGCTTGCTTCGGAGGATTATTATCGATAGATAAGTCATTTAACCTGGTTGGATGCCCTTTAAGCGGTTTGGCACCCGTATCTCTACCAATCCGCATTGGAGAAGCGTGGCGGAGTATGCTCCAAGCCTTCCCCGGTTGTTGGGAGAGACGCGTGCCCAGCAGTGGGACATAAAAAGGGTAGAAGGCACTTACAATCTGCGACGCAGCATTAATCTCCTGCAGTAGTTTGGCATGCGTGACTGTGTGTGGCTTAGTGTAGGGCTGCATGAGCTGTTTGAGCGCCGCCACGAGGTCGGCGCGACGGCGGCGCGCGGCGGCGCCCAGCCCCGTGGTGAGGATACCCACGTCGATGCGCCCCGACGCCGGGTCTGTCGCCGACTGCTTCAGCGCCTCACGGTGTAATCTGAGATGGAGAAACTTTATCATAATCTTCTCCACTCGGGATGACGACGTGGACTTTTCTCTGTACAAAAGTTCATTAAGGCTGGCTCAAACAACCAAGTTGCAGTCACGTCAACTGATCAGTATTTATGGTTTTCATGTTCTTTAAATTGACATGACTTTTTCATTTATGATCCGATTGAAATAAAACAAACACGATTTGCTAAGTGACGTTTACCACACTACGTTATTGAAAACCGCACCAAAATCGGTTACGCCGTTTTTAAAGTTTAGAAGATCCTTTTCATATTGAAAGGAAACCAAAGACACACAGTGAAACGGGATGACTATGATAGCAAACACTGTACATTGTATATAATGTTAAACAAATAAAGTTTTTTCCGTCGCTCTATTACTTGTAGCTGAAGTGCGAAACGCGTCAAAGTTTGAATTAAGTCAATGTGTCTAAACAAAAAAGCTTTCCCACCACCGAACTTATTAAAATAATAAAATAATTTCATTTAATTATATAAAACAAAGCAGTTGTATAATAGGTATAAAATAACATACCTGGCAGCTTCATCGACATCAATAATTTCGACGACTGTGGAGAGGCGAACGCGTGCATGAGCTTCCGCTAGCCGTATCAGGGACTCGAGCTGCCGCGGATACGCTGATATCTGCCCGCGGCCGCTACCCACTCGCCTGAAATTAACAAATTGATCATGTTTTCATTAATTATATTGATAATTGACAATGACAACCCAACCTGTATTGGTTAAAGGTTATTATACTGGTCTGCCATTCAAAGGGTTCGATTCCCAACAGAGCAGAACTTTAAGAGATAATTTTTTTTTTATCGTGAATGAGTGCAAACAGGTCACCTGATGTTAAGTGGTCACTGCAACCCATGGATATCCACATCCAACCTTAAATAGAAATTTATTTCTGAGGTCGTAAATGGATGTGTTGCTACTCATAAGGACTGAGATGGTCGCCTCGGGTGAACTGCAAACTTCTATCATATCATATAGGTATTATGAATATTGTCTGGTTAGTAGATAGGAATCTGTTAATAAAATTTTGCAAATTTTTTATTTAAAAACATTCAGATACATGATTTGAATGCTTACCTCATATCAACATATGCATCAATAAGTCTCTGTTGAGCGGCTTCGCTTAGCACCGGGTTTATATGCTCCTTCGCAAATGCTATGTAGTCACGCATCAGACTCATATTCTGAAACAGAAAAAATCAATATAATAGCGATGCATATGAATTAATCTCTAGTATTATTATTACTAGCTGTGCCTTGAGCTTTCACCCGCATTAAGAATAGTAAGGTAACGCTAGACAGCATATAACCTTCCTCGTGAATGTAGCTATACACAAAAATAACTTTTCAAAACTGACTTGTAGTTCGAGAGATTAGCGCGTTCAAACAAACAAACTCTTTAGCTTTATATTATAAGTATAGAAGTATAAATGGAAGGAGATAGATATTTTTAGGCAAATGTTTTTCAAATTTTCATAATTAGTTGGTTAGTTTGAAAACTTCATTATATTCGAGAACTCACTAGAAGTTTAGTGCGAAACTCTGGAATCCAAGTAAATCAAATGGTTTCTTACAACTTTGGCTTTGGAGATCAATTGTAGGGTTCAGCTCAGCTACAATAGATCGACATCATAATATCGCCACACTATTTTCTACCGGATAACTACGGTAGAAAATAGACCAGCAGTGGACTATAAAAAAAGGGATGCTGGCATGTTTTAAATTACTACTGCAAAAATTAAATTTAAGCTTGGTGATGTAGGTACTTACTCCTTCTTAACTTTATCGATTTGTATTGTGAACTCGTAATTTATTTAAACTTTGCTCGTAAACTTCAGTAGGATCTTTAGATAATACACGAAATGGTCTTTTGGGAACAATGGATGTTTTCCAACCATTAACCAAAATTTGCATTTTGAACGCTTTGTAATAGGCCCCTGTTTGATGATGATAGCGTTTGTTTTGATAATACGAACCTGAGTTTTAAATGAAAAGTTAGAAGCATTTGTTTTACTTTCAGGAACTTTTCCAGTTATAAATTTCTTCTAGGTCTATTGAGTGTTCATTCATTTAACGTCTGTTATGCGCGCTAGTACCTGAAACAGCTTATGTGCAAGCGAGTATGTACATTTTTGCTGCACTCTATACTATAACACTTCATGCGCCAGTGTAGGTGTAAATACGTATCAGTACGTGAAAATACATGACCATGGATTGTAGTTAAGTTAAGGGGGTAGTTAAGTGGGGCTTAAAATCAGGTAGCCTGAACGCTCGTTAGCTAGTTGCTACTCATCTAAGAAAAAGTACTAAGAAATCAAACCCTTCAAAGAAGGTATTAAAAAGAAAAAAAAAGTTAAAAAAACAAACGTAATTTGAAAATGGAACGATAAGATAGACGGTAAGTAACATAATTTGAAAAAAAAGCTGAAGGAACCGTTGCGTTGATCCAATTACTTAAGCAAATGGTTGGACGCCCTTTAAACGGTTTCATTTTACACAATCTGATATCTTTCCAATTACTTACGGACTTCGCAGACATTACAAGTAATCTTATCGACACGTGACGCGCTTATTCAATTAACCTATCACTTTGGAGTAAGTAGTTAGCTATTTCTCGCAAATATAACTCGAGCCCAATTCTCGCATCGAAGAATTCGAAGAGATTATGTCACATTCGAAATAAACCTATTAAAATACTTTTGACTTTCTAAGATATATTGCTAAAACTGAAAATGTCTCGTTAGATAGTAGTCTAGGTCTAAGTAAATATTAACTACATTAAATATGTAACTAGGAAATCTGGGTATAACTCCCCTGTAAATAGGCTTCATAATTCTATACCATGTTACAAAAAATGTGGTCTATGTTTATCTATACTAATATTATAAAGAGGAAATATTTGATTGTTTGTATTGAAAAGGCTCCGAAACTACGGTACCGATTTGAAAAATTCTTTTTGTGTACGATAGCTACGAGTACATTCATGAGAAAGGTTATAGGATATCAAGCATTACGGTTACTATTATTAACGCGGGTGAAACCGCGTGGCACAGCTAGTTGTGAATAATAATGTTGAAAATGACTTTCGGCTACTAATTCGATTTCGTCATTTGTACCACCCAAATGACTTCATCTCCGTCGTCGCCGCCAAACAGTCGCCGCCGCGGAGCCTTCGAGTCTGCAAACATTTCGCACAAATAAATCTTTCGATTTACACAACAGTGACACTTATTGCCTTCCCTGTACACTCATTTTTCCTTGACATGACGGTATGTACATTTGTTGGGCCATGGGAACAGGATTGCGTCATGCTTACGTCGAATCTTGCCAAGTCACACACCATTTATTGTTGACCCTTGTTAAAACCCAGAGCGAACTTCTAGAAGAGTTCTTTTTAAATAGTCGCAAGTAATCCTAGATATTAAGAAAACGGACCCAAGGTTGCGCTCTAGTTCAACCTAGTAATGTCAGGGGTCTGTCTCAAAACAAGACCTAGGTTGCGGGGCATAAACTTGATCTACTTTCGTTGCCACGTTTTAAATGTACCGCCGGGTATGCTATAAAATTTATAGCATTTTCAGTCTAGGAAATATGAGAGAAATTACTATTTTTACATTTGTGTAGGCATGTACAAGGTTTTTTTTATTTATACGAGTATCTCCAATATCTGTAGGAAAATAGAAGTATTTTTAATATCATTCGTTATCTACACATATAAAATCTTTTTCCTGAATGACTAACTGACTGACGGACCAACGCACAGCGTAAGTTGCTGATCGTCGAGACCTGAAACTTGGAGAGTGTGTTCTTTGTATGACGTAGGCATCTAATACGGAAGAATTTTCCAAAATTCTACCCTGCTAAGGGGGTGAAAAGGGGGGAGAAGTTTGTATGAGACAACGTGATTCCTTGGTCCAATTAATTATGAAATCCACGCGGACGAGGTCTGGAGCATAAGCTAGTATTATCTAAAATTTTTACTTATTACTCAATATTAGATCCTCTGACACCGGCAATCATATAGTAACTAGCTGCACCCCGCGGTTTCACCTGCATTAAGAATTGCAACGTAACGCTTGATAGTCTATAGCCTTTCTCGATAAATGGACTATCCTTCACTAAAAGAATTTTTAAAATCGGTCCAGTAGTTCCTGAGATTAGCGCGTTCAAACAAACAAACTCTTCAGCTTTATATTATTAGTATAGATTTATTAAAGGAATTTTCAAATAACGCGTCATTTTAAAAGGGAAAGTTTTTACTTTGCCTTTCCCAGTATGTTTTTACATACTCGCGATGTTTGTTTCCTTCGTGTTTGAATTCTTTGTTCTAAATAGAGATTTCAACTAAGTAGGTAAGTACTTCCAGCGGGTAGGTATTAAGCTTAAATATACACGAATTTAAATAAATTTGAATGCACTCATATGAATGAGGAGAGATTTAGTTTGAGTGAAATTTAGATAAGATGTGGCTTTTATGCAATTTTTGTTTTTCTTTTTTGATGAGTTCGTTTATTATAAAAAAAAAATAAAAAAATACATACAACCGAACATAAAACCTGCTTTATGTTAAAAAAAAAAAATGTCGGTATAAATTCAATTTCAATCAATCAAAACGTTAAGTATTTTTTACAGAGTTAAGAGTGCTATAAAGTTTTTGAAGTAAAATTTGGAATTATATTAACTGGAACATACTTAACTCGAAATAGTCTATTGTTTTACGAAGGTAAAAAACGTAAAAGAGCATGCGGATGAAAGCTTTTGAAAACCTTATAAATGGAAGAGGACAGACAACTAAGGACCGAAAAATAAATGCAAAAAATATTAATCCTTTAGTTGGAAGCTTTGCAGCTTCGAGACCTGCATAAGAATATTTTCATTCTTATCATATTATATTGTAACGAGAAAATGTCTATTATTTTGCCTTTAGCGTAGTCTTTTTATTATATAGCTCATGTGGGTCCCCTGATGTTCAGTAGCTTCAATAGCTCATATTTGCACATATAAAATCTCAATTAGTACCAAGCCAAATGTTTCGCTCATGTTTCTTAACTCAATTTACACGTTAAAATTATAAAACATGTTGATGTATTCAATGTAAAGTATACGTACTAAAATATGAATCCACACATTCATATACTATTAACGTGCTTACGAAAATCCCCCATTATAACAAATATGTAAATTTAATGAAATATGTAAATTTATCAAACACATTAGCAGTTGCGGATTATTGAATACAATCAGCGTTAATCGCTTGTTTTTGGTATCACTATCTATCTATCTTTAATCTCTTATATGGCTTACTGTTGGTAGACAGGAGATAAGGTGGACCGACGACCTGGTCAAAGTGGCGGGAAAGTGCTGGATGAGAAGAGTACGGGACGGAGATGGTTGGCGATGGTTGGCTATGCAGGATGCCTACACTCAGCACTTTGGACTGAAGAAGAAGATGGCTAACTGAATAAAATATACTCCTTCGTTGATCTGCTACGCTGCTACGGCGTAGCGTGCTCGTAGCATAATTAGCTGATTTTAAATAGTTAGAGAATGGCAATATATTATGCGCTGTAGTGTTTCAGACAAAAATTCTGAATAAGTTCTCTTTAATATATTATGTATAAAGTAATAAGAAAATACGTATGTCGTATCCTACAACAAATATCCAAAAGTATTTACCTGCCTGCCTTCAACCCTTTTAATGTCCCACTGCTGGGCACGGGTCTCTCCCCACAACCGAGGAAGGCCTGGAGCATACTCCACCACGCTGCTCCAATG
>DWQL01001957.1:0-10514 GCA_018231265.1 Noctuana haematospila
AAATAATGTTCCTGTGGGATGCCATGAGATGATTTTTATATATTTTGCATGTTTTTTTTACTTTACTGTATTTGTTACTTCTTACTCGGGGTCACCCAGCGAACTACGGAGAGGGCTATGATTTTGAACTGTGATATTGTTTGAACGCGTTGTCAGCAACTTCTGGACCAATTTGAAAAATTCTTTTTGTATATGATAGCAACATTCACGAGGAAGGTTATAGGCTATCAAGCATAACGCTACCTTTCTTAACGCGGGTGAAACCGCGTGGCACGGCTAGTGTAAGATAATGTCCTGCTATGTAACATAATGTCCTGGTTACCTATGCTTCATTTTTGCTTGCATGCTTAGTTTATTCAATAAATAAACTAATATGTATTGTAATTTAATTAGTGTAATTGGCTGAAGCCGTGCTGATTAATCAATAAAATAAATAAATAGTTACATATCCAACAGATTATCCTGTAAATGCCCATAATAATATAACTACGTTATTAAGCAGAGCCTACAGTTGCTGTTGTAAATTAATCTATGTATTTTAGGGTTTTTATTTTGTTAAATCACAATAAAGGTAGGTATTGGTAACTGGTTGTAACACCTACTTTTCTATATTTTAAATACATTATACCTACCTAGGTACAAAAATTGTGCACATTTTCACCACATTACACTGCGCAATGTTTGTTGCGAAGTGCAATGTCCTTTTGATAAAATAAAGAGGATTTTAATCTACATGTTGATTCCCACAGTGTTTTATGTTGAAATGCTATCGCCAGGTACAAGCTCAGTACTGCGAAATGTTTGTTAAAAATAAACAGATAAGATTACCTATGCATTAAAATGATAAATTTGATTTTCCTGGTAAGCTGTCCGAAAAGATTTTTTAAAGGAAATGGAAATATTAAGACTTAGTATCAAATAAGTTATTGGTACAACATAACATCTAGTACTGCAGTTCTGCGAAATTCGTTAATTAGCATAAATAATATAAATAGTCAGCAAATGCCAAAGTGTGAAGCCTGATAAAATTCTTAAGTATTCATTCATTCTCCCTATATAAAGTTCTTTAAGTATCTAATTAACGATTAAGGAAAGATTGCATACCTGAGTTATCACTATCAGTTATCACATATCTAAGTAGGTAAGTTCCATTTAATTGTATACATAAATATCGTATAACTTTTAAAAGTCATATTCTCGGAAACCGTTAAAGTATGGATCCTTTTATAATCAAATGAAGATATTTATTGTCGTACTGTCCTATTTATTACATGATAATTATTTCAGAAAACCAACTGACTGAACCCTCCTTTCTCTTCTATTGGAAGTGTGTTGACTTCTCTTGTTGTCTTGTTTGATATGTGTATTAAGTTTTCCGACATCTTCAACATTCATCGTCAAATTTCAGAAAATTTATACAAAAACTTAATAAGTTATTTACTTGAACCTTTCTCATAAACCATCCATATTTGGGCAAATGCGACGTTCATATTATTACATGCTATGATAAAGTCAACTCCAGTTTAAATGTCTATGAATCCTTGTGAACACAATCACCTCATGTGGTTGCCAATTTAGAGGACAAAGATATTTTTAGCTTGTTACAAAAATATGCGTCACTTAGTTAATTGTGTGCACAGGCCTCTACGTCAGGCCATCTCATTGGTGCTCGTAGCGGGTGTGATGTTATGACAGCGAACTGTAACATATTAGAAAATTGGGAAATTTACTGCAAAAACTGCGCAGTTCATATTTTCAAATTTTACACTAGATTGTATGATTTTAAGATTATTTTATCTGAAAGGATACTTTCCGCAAGCTCATCTGGTGCAATTTTATTTTTAGTTCGCAAAATAAGTTGGCCGAGATCAACAAAAACATATTTTTTCTGCACTACTGATAAAATAATTATTATTGACACAATTCCGCGATCATTCGCCGAATTTCGGTTAGACTTAGTAAATAGGCATGTTTTGACAATTGGCAAACGATAATTTTATTATGTTGTACGTAAATTCACACAAACAGATAAAATTCTCGCAGATGTTTGGGAAGCCGCTGGACGCAGTACCACACGCCGATATCTCTTGATAAGGCGGTTTTTTATCCTGGTTTTTACGTTTCATTCGTTCACTTATATCTGTTGTCGCTATTGTTATGATGATTCATCATTATCATGTTCAGAAACTTCTACAATTCATATTGTAGTTATTCAAGACAAGAGTAGATAGATACCTACTTTCTAGGGAAGCGTGCTGCACACGCACTCCCTTACTATGAGGTGAAGTCGGAGTTAAACAAATATATTTTAAAAAACTATTACTTTAAAAGAAATTGCCATAATCTTTCAACTCTCCTTTTAGCGTCTTTCTGAATCGATTCTTATTTAGGAAAATACTGTCTTATGCGTAGTTCTTGTTTTACAATGTGGTTCGTGTGTAGGCGCCTACTTTAAACTAATAAAAAAATGGCCTCCCAAATGAATTACATACGTGTGTGATACACGTAATTAATAATTACACATACAAGTCGCGAATCACAGTTAGGTCAGAGGATACAAAACCGAGGACTGACGTGAGCTGAAAATCGTAAAAATATTATTTATTTAAATAAATTAAAATAATAACGCGCCCAATCATAATATAATAATGCGTCGCATAGTTATGTTACCTCCCACTTAGATGATGTTTTTCACGAGATGATGTTACAAGCTGCGTTAATTTATTTAAGCTTAAACGACAGTGTCGATTGCAAAATAATTAGGTATATTAGTAAGCCCCCAGAAGTAATACAAAATATGTAACTTAACTAATATAGTCTCATATTGCCTTCAACCCTTTTTGTCCCAGAGCAGGGCGCGGGTCTTTCCCCACAACCGGGGAACATGAGGCATGAGAACATTATTTATAAGGCAATAATAAATTTACAATAACACTCGTATGTTTAAATATTTTTTGTTATAATTTAACTTTAAACTATAACTCGTTTAATGCATTATAAATTACCCATTCATCAGTATCCGGAACCGTAATCCAATTTATTTATAGTATTTCTAATAAATCATTAATGTAATAACGTACTTACGAGTAAGTACATACCGCAATCCACAATATCGCACTGGAAGCTATTCCTAAGAAAAATCCTTAAAATAATTCCAGTGACGTAAGTAAATTGTAATAATGCGACATAAGTAATTGATACATAATGACTTCGACACTATTCTGAACCTAATGACTCTAATCATAAAGGTTACATCGAGAGCCTTTGTGAGATGAAACTGACTTCAGAACTGTTTATGTTAATTAAATATTGTATCGCCGCGTGCGCAATGCGAAATGTATCGTGTGCTATGAATTGGTTGGCAGACGAGACTGATTCTTATTTATACTGTAATACGAGTGTTTTTTGCCTATCATACTCTAAAGAAGAGATGAATGAAAACACAAACAAACCAATCAGCTGGTCGAGACTCTTGTTCACGTGAATTCAGAAAAAGGATACGACCATAGACATTTCAATTGAACGGACGTAATGTCAGTTAAACACTTCTCATGCTACCGTAATAATAGGTGGCTCCACTGAATATGGGCTTTTAACCGTTCAACAGTATTATTACATAGCATCAGAAGTGTTTTACTGAATCTGACAAAAAAGAGGAGGTTGTCAATTCGACTGGTTTTTTTTTATGTTTGTTACCTCATAACTTTTGACTGGGTTACCTGGATTTGGATGATATTTTTTTTTACTGGAAAGCTGATGTTTCCCGTTTGGTCCAGTTCTGACAACGGCATCCATTAGAATACTTATTTGCTCGACAACTTTGTCGGACACCTATGTCGGACTCGCAAGTCTTAAAACCTGAAGGTGTACCACCTCTCCACCGTGAGGTGGAGCCACGAGAACGAATTCGCATTGTTCCGACTCTACCAGCGGTCCCGCTGAAGCCGAACCCTCCTCGTGGGGCAGATAAGATACAACAGTAAGATTAGATAAAAGATAATAATGGACTAATTGTGTCGCTAATGATCCATGTGACAACTACGTAGAACAGTTACGGCCATTAAGATAACTAGAATATTATATAAATAAATAACTAGAATATTATATAAATAAAATAAATAATAATTAAGTGTGACTCACAGCCCCACACTAGGATTCTTTGTCGTGGGTGCCATGGACACATACAAACACAAATACACAAACACCCAGACCAAGAACAGACTAAACTCCGCCAGGGATCGAACCTAGAACCCTTCGAATGGTGGACTGGCGTGGTAACCACAATACGGTGGTACCTACGGGTCTTCAAATATGTTATAATGAATCAGCGAAGTTCATCTCATCAAAATCAGTTGGTGACGGTGATTCATCACAGGTGGCATGCCTGTAACCGTGTATCTGCTTGACTTATTTGATCTGTCACTTGATAGTTGATACCAATTGATAGGTATTATCTTGAGCGTACCGAAGTTTCGATCCAGGAGGAAATGAGATGAATCAACTAACCACGACAGGCCTCGTTAGGTATATGTAGGAATTGAGAACCTCCTTCTTTTTTTGGAAGTCGGTTAAAAATTTGTTAGAACCGTTAGAAAGATAAAACAATGGCGAACCATCTTCCAGATTGTACTGTCCTTGAAATCCGCCCATGTCCGTGACTTGAAAGTGACTTTTTCTTCACAGCATGAACGCTCTAAGAGCCCAAATCCTGAAGCACACGCTACCAACCCGCCACCACCTGACCCCAGAGTTGGTGCTGCGTCTGATCACGCCGGCCTGCCCGCTGTATTCGGCGCCGGCTGAGGACTCCCCGTTTGTGGACCCCTTCTGGGCCTTTTACTGGCCTGGTGGACAAGCTATGGCGAGGTGAGTTTATCCGGCTCGAAGGACCGAATTTATCTTATGACTCTTCAAGGAGAATAAATGAGGATTTATGTAGAAGTAATAATCCACAACCTTGCAGCACAAAGTCTTTCCGTTAATTCCGTACTTGTTTTCTTAATAATTGACACAGTGAAAGTACCTAAGTATATTATACTTTTCTATCTATGTCACTCAATTTATATAGCAACTCAATAGATAGTATTTAGCTATTTACGAGTAGTAACCAGATGTTCGGTACAAATGAGGTTTAATTCTCAACAGCGGTTGGTTTTACTTATGTTAATAGTTTTATTAAGGTAATTGAAGAATTTAAGATTGTAGTATGCCACGCCCTGTTTCCATGTGTTTCGGAAAAAAGCACATTTAGTTAGTTTGAGGTGACCATTTCAGACTATAGTAGTACTTAATAAGTATATGTTGATATGTGTTGTAACAATCTGATTTCGGCCCCAATCAACGAGTTACATGCACGAAATCCTACTGAAAAAGAGCTGAAGGGTTCCATTATGTAGATTAGTTCGAGTATTTTAAACACTTGACTCTTGAAATGCAAATCAATTTGACCCAGATGGACTAAAGTCGAAGAATTCAAGGCAGGAATATCTTATTAACAAGAATCTGTTTTGACGCCGGTGTGGAGGTCGACAGTACAATAATTACAAACTACATGTTTTCCTCCTACCGTACACCTCGTGTCAGACAGCCAACGGATAAATGTTTAAAAGTAGACAGTTAAATATTATTAAATACTAGTTATAGTTATAAAAGTTACATAAACAAATCTCACTGTGTATTTTAGAGTCTAGACAATTGACGTGTCTGTTGCTGATAAGAAAGTGCTTACTTGGCGACATTAGATTTCATTTGTTTTGCTGACAGGTTACTGGTAAATTTGGTAACTATGTAAGTACCTACTCGTAGGTCTCATAGCTACATTCCATCATGAGACAAAGCTACCTCCTTACTACCGGCTCCCGTCGAAACCCACACTCACATCATCTGGTTATCGTGATGGTCACGGTAAACGACTATACACTATACATGCTACGTGTGTCTTAGTTATGGTACAATGGACGGCGCGCGTGGTGTAGTGGTTACGTCAGTCCACCATTCGAAGGGTCCCGGGATCGGTCCCCGGCAGTACAAAAATTTAGAATGATAAATTTAAATTTCTGTTCTCGATTTGGGTGTTTGTGTACTTGCCTTTGTATGTGTCCATGGGATATGGCATGTATGGCATTTATAGCTCGATTATGTTTTTCTAAACTGTCAAAACTCGTACTAAGCCCCCCTGTAAATAAATACACGTAAATCGTAATCGCTAGTACGCTACGTTGTCAAGCAGGTCCTCACCACACCAGCGGTCAACAAACGCATGCTGGTATGAATATTAATTTGTGTGTCCGATATGGAGGAAAATAAAAACTAAGGCGTTTGCTGTTTATAATTTGTACGGGAATCGGTGTCTCAGAACATAATAATATACTGAAAGGAAGGAAAATGTTTCAATTGGGTTTCGTCGGGTGTCTGTTATTGTTTCGCGGTTGAGTTTTGTGACGTCAATATACGTTAGGCAACATAGTAAAACCGGAGGCGTCGAAACTACTAAATAACTACTTACGTACGATTTGTTATGAATTTGGTTTATTTATATTTTAAGTTTTTTATTTCGTTTATTATCTGTAAATATGTTTTCTTTGTGTATAGTTTTTTTTATTTTAGTGTCAGTTTAGTTTAAAGTTAAATTAATTATCGTTTGAATTCGGTCGTATCGAGCTAATATGACATGCGACAGGATAACTTGGAATAAATGTCCAGTAATTTTTGAACTTGATATCTATTTCTGTCTTGAATATTAATGAATTTGGAATTGTTGTTTCCTTTAAATTTGCAGTTTATATTTTTGAGAACACTAGCTACTTCCTGCAAACTATATTGGTCCCCTGTATTTCCAAGTAAAATACTACCAAACCTACCAAAACATTTTCACGTATAAGTAATTATAACTCGCGTTACTTCAACATTGTCAGAACTGGACCAAATTTAAATGCGATCAAAATGCGGGAAGCATCACCTTTTAAATAAAAAAGAATCATCCCGATCGGTTCAACCAGTCGAAAGTTATGAGGTAATAAGTAACAAACATAAAAAATATAGTTGAATTGAGAACCTCCTATTTTTGAAGTTGGGTGAAAATTTTGCTTCATGCCAGTGAAAATTAAGTCAATCGATCATTACTACAACCTATAACAGTGAATAAAGTTCATTTTGTATTGTACGATACATTATGTATTACATAATTAATTACGATTGCAGTATATTAAATTTTATCGGCCGTATTTTACCGCGTCACAATTTTTATCAATGAACTCTGCAAATAAAACTGCTTCGTATAAACACACGCGAAAACCAACTTTATCTCTATTGTATGAAAGGTTAAATTATTTTACGCGCCTATAGACACATAGAGATGTGTAATTCCTCGTAAAAATTGAGCACGGTAAAATGTCTACGCACCAAAATCGACCTACAAACAAGGGCATTACAATCTAAATTTCTGATAAGGTGTGGTGTGACTCACGCTACTGGGGTTTTGCCGCCATTCATAGTCGAGTCTCGGATCAATTCGCAACGACTCAGGATTTAAATACTGACAAAATAAGTAATAGATAGATATGTCAAAATTTTATTGTGTAAGTGTTATATGCGCAAATTGACCAAATATTCGCAATTTTTTGATTTAAGTATACCTACTTAAATCGTGGTTAAGTCATTTTATTTGTGGACCCTCTTCGTAGGATTTTTTTTATTAATACATGTACAAAAACTATACAATTTCAATTGTGCATACCCGCAGGTAAGTCTAATATTCATAATTAAATTTAAAAAAATAGTTTTTACTTAAATTAAATTTAACATTAAAATTTTATACTACCTGATTATATTATTCTCTAACCAGAAACAATTTACCTCTATTGTCTAAATGTAAAATGATGTATATTCAGTTATTATTCTAAGGTATATTGATAGTTTATTATTTCCTGGTGATGTTTGTTTATTTTGGTATTGCTTATGGGATTTCTCGGTTCTGATAGCTGTTATCAATTTTGAATAACCCCTTCATTAATTTATGTTGTGAACACTGATTTGTTATGTTATTATGTCACATATCTGTACTAATAATATAAAGTTGTAATTAATTATTTGTTTGTTTGTTTGAACGCGCTAATCTCAGGAACTACTAGACCGATTTGAAACTTTTTGTAAATATGATAGCTACATTCATGAGGAAGGTAATAGGCTATCAAGCATTATGTTACTATTCTTAACGCAGGTCAAATCGCATGGTACAGCTAGTTTTATAAAATAACTTGGTTTCTGTTTCATGTCAATAAAAGGTTCATATTATTATGTCTGTAACGCTCTTTATGTAATAGTTTAATCTATATTTAAGGACTTAAAAAAACATTGGATCATTTACTTAACGATTTACAAGAAAATCTTTTAGAGTGATAAAGAAGTTATCACAGATATTTAATTATAAGTAGAACGAGAAACAGTTACAAGAATACACGTTTATTCTTTGTAGAATGTCTTTCAAATCGTGCTTCCGAGAATTAAAGTTAAGTTAAATTAGTAACATAATATTACCCTAATATTTGTGTAAAGTATATTATTTTTGTACGTCGTATGTGTTTTTTGTGTGGTATTTACTAACAAATAAATACAGAAAAACAAAAGATTAGACGAATGGGTTCAATTTGAGTCTATTTTTACAAGTTTTTTTATTTATCATGTTACTCAGCAAGATAAATCCCGAATTTATGCCAACTTGACTATACATTCGGCGCAGTTCTTAGAAGAGATTCCATTTCTAAGCCTTGATCACCTTGAAAGGGACAAAATCATTTCTCCTTACGTAAGAGCAGGATGCCGATCTAGAAAGAAAGAAAGAGAAATAGTATTACTTTCTTTCGGGAGTGAAAGAGATATCAGTATATGAATCATCGAGAAATGTGAGGCATTTCACGAATGAGTCATACTATAAGGATACTATACTAGTAATTTTTTTTAATATGAATTTGTATATTTATGCATAAGTATTAAATTTTAGTCACAAGTTCACATATCTTCTATTTTACGCCGGACATTATTCTTAAATTAATCAAATGATCTACTGTGTTTTCCAAATCACTACTTATATTATACACTAGCTTATGCACGCGATTTCGTACGCGTAGTTATCATAATTAATTGGACGAAGGAATCACATTGTCCCATACAAACTTGACTCATTTGCCTTTGCTTTGATAAAACCACATCTTATTTCTAAGAAAAATACTCCTAAAATTTGGTGGAGATGACTCATGTAGGGTAAAGAATTACTCTGAAGCAAACACCCCGTGCCACCCTCAGCAGGCCGTTCCGCGAAAACCGATGAATAATCCACTCACACCTCACAAACTTTAGTAGGCATTTGTAAGACAAGTCACCGAAACTAACCAACGGCCAAAGAATTTAAATAAGTTGGTACTCGTAGGTATGAAAAGTTATAGAACTACTAAGTAGGCCCCTGCGGGGGCTGCAGACCTTGCAAACGTTCTGCTATATAAAAAAATTTGGGTAGAAAAGTGAAAATTTAGGGTTATACTTATATATAAGTATTTTACTCATAAAAAAGACTTTTGTTTAAAAAAAATTTGGGGTGGACTACCCTTACCAGTTAGGGGTAGGAAAAATAGATAACAACCTATTCTCAGACCTACTAAACATACATAAAATAAAATTTCATAAGAATAGGTCAAGCCGTTTCGGAGGAGTTAGATCGAGCGCCATCTAGTTAAAAACGGGGCATTAAAGTTTTTAACAATTCCACATCTCAATTCTTGTACTGGATATCAATGTACAATATGTTCAATGTACTGGATATCAATTTAATTATTATTAGGGTTTAATACGCTTCATTTGAAACTTGCTTTTGTCTCAATAAGTCAAATGAAACAAAATTAAATAAATGATTGAACATCGCAATGCCATGCTCTAGTAGTTCTTATAGTTAAACGTAAGAAACACAGATGGCGTTATTTCAAAATCAATGAACGTAAACAAAACTCAAGATTAACTTTCATCTAGCATAAAAATTGTCATAAACATTGGATAAGCGTACTTAAACTTCCACGAATTTATTTCTAATTTCAGGTATATCCTTGATAATCCCCCTGTTGTAAGAGATCGTCGTGTTGTTGATGTGGGCTGCGGGTGCGGGGCGGGTGCGATCGCTGCAAGCAAAATGCACGCAAAATACGTACTTGCTAATGATGTTGATCCCTGTAAGCAATATCTGATACATCGGCCATCGTCAATTTAGTTAGACATACAAAAAAAATTGTAAAACTGTTTGCAAAACCAAATAATAGGTTATATGAACAATTTGTGTACTTCGTTACTGTCTACTGCACTAAATTTAGGATAGTCTTTTGTAAAAAAATTTTGGTTTTTGTCAAGTCTTAGTGTTGACAAAAATTTACATCTTCATAATAAAAAGTGAGATTGAAGATGTATGGAGATGCCGGGGATCGAACCCGGGGCCTTTCACATGCAAAGCGAACGCTCTACCACTGAGCTACATC
>DWQL01001958.1:0-10512 GCA_018231265.1 Noctuana haematospila
CCATGGCACCCACGACACAGGGAATCCTAATGTGGGGCTGTGAGTGTGAAGCGTTTTGAAGCGTTACTGTGTATCACCTTGTAGTTACTAACTTATTAAAGTGATTATACTTTAGTAAGCGATATTATCTGTTATGTATGTATATTGCCAGTATATCGGTGACGTCTCGCGTAATCTACGTCACTAACAAAAAACATATCTTTCCTGTCTAGATAAGGAGCTGATCATGTTTTTAAAAAAAATATATTAAATCGATTTTATTATTATTATTGCAAATTTAATCTTGTACTATTAATTTAAAATCTTTAACAATAATATAATCTATTTAAAAAAAATAAACGGGTCAAATAATGTTGACAGAAAATTTTAATGTCTGTTATGATGACGTGACTTATTTGTTTTATACCAAATTTATTAATGTTTTACCGTTTTGAGTTTACTCCGAAGAGATTTAATGCAGGGTACGTTTATGTGAACTAATTAAATTATTGTTTAAAAAATGGAATGGGTCAGATTTTCCGCCGATTGATCAAATCGGGTAATCGTAAGTTGACATTCAAATCCAATTCAAATCTGCTTATTTTATCACTAGGTATTTGTGTGAATAACCTAACGAAATGTTTATTTAACAACTTGGGCCATACGTGAAGTCAATAAAAAGCGAATTTTATTGATATATATAGAACGATTTACGACCGGTTCGTGACAAGGCGGAGTTTATTCAAATCGATATAAAATTGCCTCGGAACTAGTATGTAAATTAATCGCTGCATAGATCAAAGTTACAATGCATTCTCTGTTCACCGTATTGTTGTTGAGCGATTTGTTCAGTTTCGCGCGTACGTATTTGTTTACATTAATTTAATTATCGTAGATAAACGCGCACACAGTGATTCACGGCGCGGACGAGGAAAATTCTTAATGTAAATAATAACAATGGGTGTTCTAGGAGTTTTCCATGTTTACTATATAAACATCCAGTTCGCGAGATTCCTATTGATTCATATATTAGCTACAACTACGCAATTGCCAATTTTGTATTTATGTTGCAGTTTGATTTTCTATATCACATTGTATTGGTATGTAGAGTCAAATTAAATTAGTTTGTTCCAAATTGTTTATATTTTCTACGAAAAGAATCTACAACATAGGCCACTGGTAGATCATTAGCACAATCAAACGATAGACTAGAAACCTTGGCCATAAGTCGATACGGTGCTACTTGAAAACATTGTAACGGCCGTCTCATTAAAAGTTTGCATTCACTTTTTTGGATCAAATCATAATAAATTATTGACATTAGAATTTCTGATGTAGGAATGCGCAGACCGGTAGAATACCTCATGAGTAAGAAACTTATGTGGCAGTAATTCCCGCACTATCACGCAACTATCCGTTTGTTTTTTGACTTATAAGTTATTGTATTATTTATTACATCAACGGGAAATTATGAAAAGAAAACAAACATACGCAACTCTGAAATGTTAGATTATGTATTGTTTCACACTTCGTGTGTGTATGGCCCAGTTCCCGTTTTTATATTATACTCGGAATGATTAATTTGTGACGGCAAAAACTAAGCTCACGCGATCTAGCGACGCAATTATGAAACGTGCTAATCATTCTTGTTTTACGTAACATAATAACAAGGAGCTGGAATTGTTGTCCAAATGCTATTTAATACCTAATAAAAAATACATCGTAATATGCTTGATAATTTATAATTTTCATATTTTAAAGTAAAATTTAAACGTAGATTATAATGACTACACCGAAAAGTAAATAAGAAATTTAGCCCCAAAAGGAATACTTACGAGTATACTAAGTAATCTAATAATTTTAAAAATAGTATTTTTCTGTGATTTTAAGATTCATAGTTAGTACGGATACATAGGTAGATGCTATTTTTGCTATGTTTTTGTTTCGTTTTTTCTTGAAACCATTATTATTTCCTAAAGTTAAATATTATACGTATGGTAGTTTAATTTAGGTACATTCATTTTAAATGGCTCTTTGTCTATGAAAAAGTGAATTGTTGTATACTTCAATATTTTGGTAATAGACTTATACGTCGGTACGGTAGGTACGATAATAGTGCCTTTGTGTGCAGACGGCGCCCGGCACGTGGCAGCTTAATAATTACGAAATGTATGAGCTCTCACAAAGGCTCAGTAAAATATTAGTATATAATGTACGTGTGTCTGAATTCTGAATAGAGACTTATTAAAATATAATAACCTTATATGAATACAATACATGGTTGTTATTCTTTGAGATTAAACATCATCGTCATATTTAATTGTTTTTCTGTACTTACGTTATAGTCTCAAGTTGAGGTAAATTCATTGGCGATATAATGCCTACAATATTCATTATATTACTTGTTTATCGTTATGATCATAAAGTCAAATAACTTTGGTACAATAACTTGCATTTAAACGTGACTTATTTGGGAGGCCTAGATTTAACGAACGGTTAGGTAATTGATACCGATTATTCACCGATCTGCATTTGACTAGCATGGTGCAGATGGTGCTCAATTGCCTAAAACTGTATTCATATCTGAGAAGGAGACCGCTGCCCTTTAGTAGGACCGCAAGGGGTTGCGTAATTATATGTAGTAATGATGATAAATTAATTATTACTGTAAGGCTTAGTAAGTCACTTGTTAAAGATGTGCTTCAAATAGGTGCAAGAATCATCATAGCCATTTCAGTGTATGATAATAGAGATCAGTGTTTCAACGTGAATATAGTGTGTTCATATGTATCTATAATTTAATTTAACAAACTTTATTTAATTAAATAAATTAGTGTTACAAAAGGCGAGCTTAATGCTAAATAGCATTCTCTTTTAGATTTAATGTGTGTTACAAGCAGTTAAATGTCATGAGATGTAAGAAGTTGCATGTTTTATTCGTGCGCGTGCGTGTGTGTGTGCGTGCAGCTCGCGGCACGTGGTCGTCGGGCGAGGCGTCCCCCGGGCTGTCGGACGAGGAGTGCGGCGGCGGGGGCGCGGGCGAGGCGCCGGCCGCGCTGCTGGCGCGCGTGCGTGCGCTGGGCCGCCGCGGCCTCGTCGCCGAGTACGAGGACATCCGCGCGCGCCCGCCGCTCGGCACCTTCCACCACGCCAAGTACTTTATTGACATTTTTTTTAATTTTTCTATTCATTTTATCACTCTTACAATACAATATAAGAGTTCAATTCTTAAAAGCATAATAATATGTTATGCTTAAAGTATCTTCTACCTTTACTCTACTTGTTGTAATTGTATGAAGTTGGCAGAGCCGAGTAATGTGATGATGGCACTTTACATGGCTATTTGTATTTGCGTATTTGGCATATTTGTCAAACAATTACCATGTGTGGATAGTATATATGACAAAGTATTGGCCTTATTTTAATATTTATAATCTATCGGAGGGTGGCCTATTTATGATAAGGTTATTATATTTATTAGTAATTGTCAATATTAAAAATATTGTTTCTAAATTCCAGGTTACCTAGCAACCTCGCGAAGAACCGGTACACGGACGTGCTGTGCTACGACCACTCGCGGGTGATTCTGTCGCAGACGGACCCCGACGACCCCACCACAGACTACATCAACGCTAACTACGTTGATGGATATAAACAGAAAAATGCTTTTATATGTACACAAGGTGAGCTTTACCCAATTACAGTTTAAGATTTTAAAGTAATTTTTCATTAATTTATAAATAATCAATTGCTCTACTGTTAGGCATGGGCTTAATTCTTTGAAATGATTTAATATCCAAAAAATAAACCGATTTGAATAGTAAGAATGGCGTGAATTAAGGCAGACTCCAGAAACCTAATTTAGAGTATGTGTAGTATTTGACTATTGAGTTTTAGTGCACAAAATCCAAAATAATCTTACTGTCATAGATTTCACAGCAACGATTGGGAGAAAGGCATTTGAATACATTTTTAATAAAAACAATTGAAGGCACTAGTTTTGAACCCGAATCTACAACGACCTATGGAGGGCTGAAATAAAATTACTATCAGTATTTACAACAGAACTGTAAAATAAATATTAATATTAATGGCAGCGCTTTTGGAGCATATGACGTAATACTGACCGTGATTTCGTGTGTTTAAAAATATCGCTTTCCGCATTAAACCGATACTGTAAAACTGACGGGGGAAGTATTATGGCCTTATAGCATTCGCGGAAATAAATATCGGTTAAACCGCCCGTGATTGGCGTTGTGCCAGTTGCGATAGGGGAAATTTCTGACGCTCTACAGTTCTACGAATACCAAATTTTGCTACCGAATCGGCTATAACAGAGGCAGTTGTTTAATGTAACTATTTTGGTGAATGAATAAATAAATAAATGCTCACGCTCATTGCCCTACACAATGATTCCTTGTTTCTTGGATGCCATGGACACACACAAAGACAGTTACACAAATATTCAGTGGAACAGAAATGTATCATTCAAATCTCTGTCTTGCTGGGAATTGAACCCGAGATCCCTCAAATGAAGGACCGGTATGGTAAAAAACACTACATCACACGGGTTGCAAAAAGGGAATAAAATATTATATTTATTTGTAACTTATATACCCAATAGGAAACCACCCACCTTGTGGAACGATACTGACTATCTGCTGTAGTCAAATATGATTGTGTTACGGTAAGTTTAAGTTAAGCACTGGGCGGATGCGAAATTGTTACCGTAAATTTTCTATCGACTGAAATTGCGATGTAAAGTTAAATATAAAGTAATACGCGTAGTGATCTGTGATAATTGTAGAAAGCTCATTGCCCCTCAGGGCCGCTGCCGAAGACGTTCGGCGACTTTTGGCGCATGGTGTGGGAGCAGGGCAGCCTGGTGATCGTGATGACGACGCGCGCAGTGGAGCGCGGCCGCGTCAAGTGCGGCCAGTACTGGCCCCCCGAGGCGGGCGCACGCGCCGTGCACGCGGGCTTCGCCGTCGCCACCGAGGCCGTCGAGCACGAGGACGACTACACCGTCTCGCACCTGCTGCTCACCGACCTCAGGGTCAGTGTGCTGCTCGCTTGTACAGTTCGGATGGATAGTTGATGGGGCCATCTCAGTCTTCATTAGTAGCATCATAGTAATGCATCCATTTACTACCGCAGATGAAAACTCTTTCCAATGAGGTCGGGTTTCGGGTGTTTATTTATGGCTTGCAGTGTAGACCTACCATCAGGCAGCCTACATGTTTGCTACTCGTTTAGGGTAAATAAGTTGAGAAACGAAAAGAAGCGAGTGTGGCAGACGAGGGTCCTGCCCTAGAATGGCCTCAGTGGCGAACCGAGGAGTGAACAATATTTTGTTAGTTAGTTTTGTTGATTTCAAAAGCCGAGTCAAATCCACGCAAAAGTCACGGGCACAAGCTAGCAACTATTAAAGTGATGTGGTTGTGTGTGGTTGTAGACGGAGCAGACGCGTCGCGTGTGGCACGGGCAGTACACGCGGTGGCCGGACTACGGCGTGCCGGGCGGCGGCCGCGCGCCCCCCGTGCTGCGCTTCCTGCTGCTCGTGCGCCGCGCGCAGCACCGCGCCACCAACGAGTACCTACCTACCTACCTATACACTGTACACTACATGCACATGTACACACCGGGCACAGGCACTACATACTATAAATTACATAATACACACTACAGACCCCTGAAACTCTGAAACTTACTTACCTGCACTTATCATATGACTTGAAACGCCTTGGTATTCTAGCGAACTTATAAACGTCTAGTTTTTCTCATAGAATATAACATTTATTGGTGTTGTGCATTATTATTTAAAAAAATCTTATTTTCAATTACCTTCTAAATAAGTAGTGTTTAATTCAAGTCATTGTCATTTTCAGATTGGGAGATGCGTGGGCGGGGCACAGTAGAGGACCGCCAATCGTTGTTCACTGTTCAGCTGGGATAGGGCGAACAGGTATTTTCACTAGAATTTCCACACACACACACTTTGCACTATATCTTTATCTTTTTGTATCTTCTGATAAACGTTTATTTTAACTATTTCGGTAAGATTAACTAGCTAAATTCAAAATGTTTAGTAAGGTGTAGCAACTTGGAACGAAGACTTTGTTATTCTTGAAATGGCTCTATAATAAAGAGCTTATCTCATTATGGCCGTTTTTGATTGAAAAATAGCAATATAATAAATGTAATTAGTTTTGAAAGTAACGTTGTGTGAACGTATGTGTGGGTGTGTGTGCAGGCACGTTCCTGACGCTGGACGTGTGCACGATGCGGCTGGCGGCGGAGGGCGCGGCGGACGTGCGCGGCACGGTGGAGCGCGTGCGCGCGCAGCGGGCGCACTCCATACAGATGCCCGACCAGTACGTCTTCTGCCACCTGGCGCTGCTCGACTACGCGGTGCGTACCCCCGCCACCCCTGAGATTTGTTTAGTAGTGGACCCATCATAATTATCAACCACACACATTACTCACGTTACTCTCTATACTCACGATAAAAGTACTACAATTTCGCAATAATTAAAGACTGAATCTGAATAATTATACAACATACACACGTCAATATGTGACACCTATACTTCAGTCTTTGTATTGTTGATTATTTGATTGACGCTGGTATATATTTTTCGACTTTTAATTCCATGCAGTAAACTGATTCTAATGTCACTTTGGAATATAAACTTGATAGTAGTGATGATTGGATTCAATCAATCCTATAATAAATTGACGACCCGTGTGGTGTAGTGGTTATTATTATTATAAATGACACCAATGGGAGTGGATTTTATTGTGCTTCTGATTCCGGTTTCAGGTGATGCACGGCTACCTGGAGTCAGCGGATTTGTCCGGCTTCGACGACGACAACGAGGAGGAGTCAGAATGAAGACTGTCGCGTCACGCCTGCCGCCTGCTGTGAGCTGTGAGCTGAGAGCCAAGAGCCGAGTGTGGCGAGGCCGGGTGCGGCGTGCGGTGAGCCGGAACTTACTCCGATACACCAAAGATTGGACAGTGTCGTAGTCTGAAATGCGCCATGGTTTTGCACAAACGAGATGTGTTCATTAGGGTAAAGACGTGTTACTTGGTGCGGTGCGGTGCGGTGTCGTGTCGTGTCGTGTTTCGCTGGCGAGGACTTAACCGGTAGTGTTGCCGTCGATGTGGCATTCGAGTGTGGTTGAAATTCAGATTCGACGATGTTAAATTAAGCGCCTCTCCCTTGTCCCATTTTTATGTGCCTCCCTCTCGCGATGGGTTGGAGCCGTCATGTAAATTTACGATGTATAGGTACATAGAAATATAAACGTTCCTGTAGTTTGAATAAGGACAGAGTTAAACGGAAATGTAATCGGGAAGATAGCCTCGTCATTGTTCGAGTATTTATTATTTTGCACAATATAAAATCTTCGTAACCAAAAATATTCTATGAATTATTTAGGAATTCATTTCTATTTATTGTTTATTTATTTATGTATAAGAAGTATGGCTGTGTGAAGATTTCGTCTGTAATTTATGTAGCAACGTATGTTTGTACTTTATACTTTTTTTATTTAATGTATTGCCTTTATTTATTTACAACTTAATTATCGTTTATAAACTCTAATAATTAAACGTTTGCTACAAACTAAAATACGTCGAGGTGCTGGTAGGGTAACAATGTCGTCTTGACCATCATTTAGTGACTGTAACAGTAATGTTCGGGGATTTTGCTATTTTTATATGTATCATTCAAATTCGATGCTATTCTTTTCATTTATTCCACTTGATGATACAATATGTAATTGTTTATCGTATTGATGTTATAGACTGAGTAACGTTAACTTATAAACGGTAAAGAACGCAAGTTTGCGTGCCACATTATACCTGAATGTTGAATTATAGAGTGAAATAGATGCATTTATATGTAGTATATGACCGTACCATTTTATACGTTTCACGATATGATTTGTGATGGCACGCGAAATGCTGATTAATTTTTTTACGTTTTAAAAACACATAGATAATGTAGTTTTTCCACCATAAATAGAAATAGATTGACATAAAAGAATATAATTTTTTAAATCTAATAATAGATAATATATATAACATAATATAAATATATTTATAAAGTACGAGGTAGTAAAATATTACATATGATCCATGACTTATGAAATATAAATATTTTTAATGGATGTATCAGCAACATATCTAATCGCAGATATATGTTGGGAATCGCCGTCCTGTCACGCAACTTACATATCGCCGTAGAAGCCTTCATTAACATTCTTTTATCTTCCCCTGAAACACTCGCCTAGAAACTGATGTTGAGTATCCCTGAATCTCCATAGTATAATGTGCATTATAAATCCTCCATATCGTTATTTTATTGTGCTATTTCGTAAGACTTGCACGCGTGAGCGTAATGTTTCCACTGTCCACGTGCCAGCTTCAATAAGTAAAGTAATGGTGTCGAGTGTGGACACGATCCTGGTGATTTGTAAAGTCTTACACGTCGCGTCTATGAATTATGTATTTTATAAGATTGACAATTAGCGTCTAAACTTTTTGGAATACGTTTTTGTATAAAATCATATGAAATATTGTATTCAACAAGCTCGTGTTGTACGCCTAGTATAATTCAAGATTTTTTAATTAAAAAATTAAACTTGTGCTAAAGTTAATTACAAGGGTATACAAAGTCGTTGCGTCTAGTATTTTTCTCTAAATATTATTATTTAAGATGTAAGGAAATTGTTAATCTGAAACACCTGTTGATTCTTGTATCTGTAAATATTCTATGTTCTGTTTCAAATCTAAATTAATGCCCTGAGAAATATGTGTGAAATAAATAAAAACAATTGTAATATAACTGTAAAATGTGTTTTAATGCAAGTTTTCCTTCATCAAATAGCAATAAATAATTTTATAATGCACAAAATAATAGAGTTTACATTAAGTAGCTACTCAAAAAAACCATTATAACAAACCAAATTTTATTGATTTATTCAAATATTTGTTATCTTTCACCCTCGTCTACTTACACCTACTCGTAGGAGCATACAAATTATTTACTGGAAATGTGACGTACATATATTATATGTATGTACATAGGTGCATTAACAAATTTTGCATGCACTCACATATCTGTATGTTTTGTTGGTATATTAATTAACTAATTCGGAATAATGTACTGGGAATGAGGATCGACGTGCTGGACACTACATTATTATATTATAGATGTAATATTTATACTTATTACTAATTTGTAAATCGTTAAGTAAATGAGATTTTTAATTGATAACAAAAAATTTAAGGCCCTTTTTAACGTGTAGTATTTAAATAGACTACCTGCTAGTAAACAAACACAAAGAAAAAGTTTATAACACTACTCAGTAGGTACATAAACACTACAAAACATGTTACAAATGTTCTATATTTTATAAATTATCTTTAGTTTAGGTGTAATATTATTATTTCCAGATCAATAATAATGATACTGTAAAAACTTCTAAATAAAAATGCGTTTGGTATTTGCATTCGTAAATTCCAAGATCAAAGAGAAGCTTCACAATACACTACTTTATAAACAACACAGACATAAACAAGCACTTTATTAGGCACTTAATTTGAATTCAGTTGGTGTATTTAAATAAAATCATTTCTAGTCCTACCAATGTATGTAGAACGGAAAGTAATATTTTATACTGTCTATACGTACAGAAAATAATACTTATACAATTAAAAGTCAGTAAATTAAAACACATTGTAACTATTTTGTTCTTTTATCACATTCTAAGATAAACTAACTGTATACCTATTATCTACATGCCTAAATAAGTAAACCTTAATAAAACTGATTAAATATTAACTACAGATTCTACAGAAGCGCTTACTGTGATAATATTAATAGGATTTAGTGTTAAATGTTTAGTGAATAAGTACACAAAAATAAAAATAATGTAAATGTGAGGTTATTCTTAGTATTTATTGGTATTTTAAGCTTTGGCCTGTTTCTCCTATTAACGCCTAATGTAATTCTAAGTACCAAAACTACTTTTAATCTACCCTAAGTTTACTTTAACTTTACATAATTGTAGGGATCGATCTATCTACATAGTTGTTTCAAGTAATGATAATAAAATTAATAAAACTAAGTTAGGTATTTACTATTAGGTAATTTTGCATTTCATCTAGTTTCAAAATAGGTAAATACCTACCTTCATTTTGTAGCTTCATTTTATACCTATAAATATTATAACATATTAATACAACTTATGTTAACCTCATTGGATTGTTAAAACCTTAACTTATTGTACGCTATACTAATTGATAGTGATAGTTAAAGTATTTAAGTAATAAATAAGTACTAAGGGTGTAGGAATAATGTAGTACAGACTACTTAGATAGTTTAGATACCTACCATTGTGTATAATGAACCCTAAAATTCGAGTATATTATACCTAGAAATATTTGTAGTGGACAGGACAGATACTAGTAATAACTAAGGTCTGGTTTTATAATAATATCACTTAGGAATAGAACGTGAGC
>DWQL01001959.1:0-10512 GCA_018231265.1 Noctuana haematospila
GGTGCAGGTGAGCTTGTCCGAGCTCGAGCCCAGGTAGTACCCTCGCTCCACGTTGCGCAGAGCCCACCTGCCGCTACCGTCTTCAGACACGCTGCAATCATGATTGGATGTTAGCCAGAGTACTGATAAAAGATGGACAAGGCCTAGAAGAC
Organism: Noctuana haematospila; assembly: GCA_018231265.1. Lineage (NCBI taxonomy): Eukaryota > Metazoa > Arthropoda > Insecta > Lepidoptera > Hesperiidae > Noctuana > Noctuana haematospila. Next base: position 153 of record DWQL01001959.1, read on the forward strand.
TGAAATTGAGAATATATTCTTGCGCGTGTAATTTCTAAAGTTTTCGTTTGTTTGCTAGACATCAGGTTACAAACAACACGTAAGATTCCAATACATGTTCAACCTTAACATAAAACTGAATTAGTCAAGGAACCCTTCCCGTTGTAAGATAAACAATTTAATGGGTAGGTACGTAAGTTAACATAGAACAATTAATGCAACTGTTGGTAAACCAAATAAATAAAATATATTAAAAAAATAAAGTCATGTAAAAGAGATAGTAAGTGTTCATGAAGAACATCCTCAAGATTATAGAGCAACACCACAGGTGTTAATAAGTCTCATACCATCGAATTATTTCCTATTTGATTATGAGATCTTAATATCATAAACTAACAATAGCATTATGCTCGTAATTATGGTAATAATCCTTTTTACAGTTTTGATTAATCTGTATTGCCATACCAATGTTGAAATTATTTGTTATTATGTTAGGCGATAGCAACCCCATAGTGAACACCAAGCTTTGCGCCCACAATGAATTCCATTTCTACATACATTTCAAAATACAGCAGAACTTCATGTATGACACTTTTGAATTACGTAAAAGCCTTAGAACACAAACTGTTTGGAAACAGCGATCATCTTAACTTTGTGCAATATTTTATACATGAACGGTTCGCACAGTAATCTCCTTACTTTGCAACTTAAACGCAACAATGGCGAGCCCGTTATTATCTTTGCTTAGTGAAGTGAAAACGTTTGCACTTCATAACAATCGCCATTTAGTCACACTTCAGGCGTTTCCTCGGAAGTGAGTCGTTAACCTTTCTCTCTCCCTCCGACTTGGCTTGATGTTTGTTGGATAAGCATCATTACGAGTTGAGCGACATTGCGATTTTGCTGACTTAACTAAGACTAAGAGCAAAAGTCTAATTAAAACTAAATATAAGAATGTACACAACATATAAACACAAATATTTACATACACACATAGTTACTCACACAAATACACACACACACACGCGTCTGTCATTTATATAACGGCATTGTTTAACCGGACATAATTTTGTACCTTTAGTATTTAAGTTTCTCATTGTAAGTGACTTATTACGTCTTATAAAAAAAAAAGATTTTTGAAACCTAACCTAACCTAAGTTCAGGGGTTTTCGAAAAATATTTTGAAGAGGACGGCGGCTAACAAAGCCTTACCAGGATCTTACTCTAAAGCAAGAATCAGGCATATACCTACCCAAATACACATAAATAATGAAATACCCAGACTATCTCATTTTTTTCAACATGAAAGTGCGAAAATTATTTAATTTCTTTTTCAAACGCATTCACAGACCGAAGTTTCGCGCTGCGTCGTGAACGTGAACACGTAAATCTCACTCTTTATTCCCTGGTGGTGAAGATTTCCTACAGTCGTGACATGACGGCATTTTTGCAAATAAAGTCAGTTTAATAGTCTAGCAGACACAAGAGTGATTAGGTAGGTTTTAAGCAGCAGACAAGAACACTAGCGAGTGGCGCACTTCATTAACCTGCGAGTGACTCTCGGAGGCGTCGCAGTGCCAATCAAAACTTGGCGAGACGACTGTATAGTCTAGTGCTGTAGATAATGGGTAAGAGCGAACACAGACAACATGTCTAAGATGTAGGCACTGCAGAATATTTGGAAACCACGCGCTTGAAAAAATGAAGTAGTTAAATATATTTTTTTAAGGTATCATGTGTATATTTACAGAAGACTTTACTTAGTTTTAATATCAGAGGCTCTGTCGTAGCTAGAAGCGTAAGTAGGTAACTAAAGGGTAGCAATACAGTACATGATAGAGTAATAAATAGAATACACCCTTCAACCGAAACACCCTCGTAAATTTCCCATTCTCTCAACGTTAACTTAGTTTTAATGGAGGAAGCCCGACGGACTAAGAGGAGAAAACCAATTTGGGAGATCGCGTCGCGTCGTGCAGCTAAAGCTAACATCGTATATAAACTATAACATAATTTAGAGTTACTATCATTGCAGTCTTCTTTCCCTACATTTTAGCAACAATCGGATTATATTAGCTACACTTCAAAAGGTCCTCAATTCGACAATTTAATTAAATTCTCAATTCAATTTAACTTTTGTTTTAGCTCTGTATAAGATTATTTTTACCTACTTATTTAAATTCGTCAGAAATAATCAGAATAAATGTAATCAATCACCATTAAATGAAAGTTATGAAGTACTTGTATAAATAGGTACAAAATACCATTTTTAAAAGTATAAATAAAGCATCCGAAATATTCGCGAGCGCGGTTTGGTTAATATCTTAATAGAGAATCTAAATCTTTTGTATCGACAAACATTACCCATCCACCGTTACGAGCATACACCCCTCTTGACAGTGGTAATTAATATGCACCGTCGAGTATCAGCATACAAATAGTATGTAAATTGTGAGTTCCGCCCAAACTTAATACATACTGAAATGCGCATATTATGTTCATCAAGTGTAGCTCAACATATACTATATGTGTGTGTATTGTGATTTTTATTGTACACTACAATAAAAATGGCTCAAATAAATAACAGTAAATACAATAAGATAGATATATCGGACTCGGGTTCAATTTTAATAGGTATTTTCTACTGTCAATTAACTAACACAATCACCCTTTACGTTACTAATTAATTATAATAATTATTCTCTCTAATCACTTCACTCGAGGACTTCGAAAGCCATCAAGTATTTTGGCACGAGCCCATTAAAATTCCGCATTTTCCGTCACAACTTCTTCTGACAAACGTAAAAAAAAGGCAAATTATTTTATACTGTAAAATTAAAGAGATAAAGTTTAATTTTCATTGACTACTAATTGTTTAAAAGGTGCAAAGGGAAATGAACCGTAAGCTATGACGATAAAGTGACTTTTCACTCGTTGCACATAAAGAGGGGTCCTAAAACAACACTGGAACATTTCAAAATGTTAACTTGACATTTCGAGTTTATGGACATAACCAATCCGCCCCTATCTAGAGGGTGCATCAAAATTGTGTTTATGTGTACCGTATCTCACTAGGGCTCCCCTGGGTCAGGTCATGACCCCAGGTCAACTCGAGAGAGGACTTCAGCAACCCTTGTATTTAAGCATTTAACGTTAACGATGCTTTTCATTTAAATAAGTATTTTTTTTTGTTATTAAGGTATTCTTAGCATGTCGTAGCAGCTGTGTCCACCGTCAATCATCCGGTGCTTAAATATTATTTATGACAGTGTTAGACATAGGATGTCGATAAGTTACGCGTATATGGCCATTATTTAGCATAAATCACGAATTATGTCTAATATTATGCTACGGGCGCCACAGCCTGCAGAAAAAATTACAACGGATACAGATAAAATATCAAAATGAATAGTAAGTATATTATCTGTTAGCATTGATGTTCCGAACAAATCCGATAAACACAAAACAATTCCAAAATCTGCAATTTGAAAAGCGATATCAGTGATAGGGTACAATATTACATACGTTAAGTACTGATCAGTGATAAAATATTGTATACTTTGCATGGTATGCATCCCAATATCATGCAAGAAACGACAAAAAAGATACCAAAGAAATGGCGAAAAGTACAAAAACTTTTAAGTGGTACTCGTATTTATTTGGTTGGAAGTGAAATGCGAATGCCAAGTTGTTAAGATGATTCAGGGGTGAGTCAATGCTTTTATCCCGTTCGTTCTGTTTGTTTATCTGGAGAAATGTTTTGACTCACCGTCTCGCCAGCACGAGCCGCATCGATTGTGTCCAAGAAAGCCAAAACGACGATTGTTATACGGCTTGTTTGTACCTACTATTATCTTAATACCGACGATGCAATATTGAATTATATAGTACGACAGTCACTCATTATGTAGTGTACAGATAGCGCAATCATTCTTATGAGTATTCAGTCCATCACCAGTCCACTTGGCTTGGCCCTATGGCACCCTCCCGCAACATAGAATATAATACATAATAAGTGCCTACTGACGATCCCTAAAACGAGTGCCAGACTATTGCGGTAAGTTAATAGATTTGTTAATGCTTAGTCTATGGTTAATGCTGACAATGACAGCTGACAACATGACAAGTTAGCGATGCATCCGGATGGAGAAATAAACATAAGACAGGTGGCGAAGAATGCCTATCGTTAATTCCGATAAGATCTCAAACCTGCGGCCCCGCCCACATCGTTACAGCCTCTCAGCAATTCACTCTCTCGCCTGTTAGTTCCGCCAGATGCTTGAGCGTGGCGGCCACTGGGCCGTGATATCTTGATTGATTTCAGATACGCTAGTTGGTCAAAAATGGTAATACGTATTTCTATTTTTTATGGGAGCCGCGGAAACTGTTGGCCGTGGATAATCAAATTCACTTTACTCAGAAGTGGCAGATTGACAAAGTTAAGGAGGTAATGTAAAATATACCCGCATTCTACTAGTTGTCTTACTAATACTGATTTCTTTTTGCTGTGGTACTCTATTCAGATTTTGACTTAAAACGAAAATCTTATAAATTGCTTTTATAATAACATTTCCCTCCCTGAATTGCATTTGCCATGCTTATGGAATATGTATATGTCGTAAAATGGAACATTTCTTGATTGTCTGGGGTTCATAAAGAGATTTTGTCTAGCCGGACCTTTATACTCGTAGGGACGATATAAAAAGCATGTTTGTGAGGCATGAAAGCTGGAAGATTTCCAATTGTAATTTTCGATCCTAGAAGCCACGACTAGGTACATACTGGTACATAGCCTTGCTAGTATTTCAATAAGCTTCGGTATGTTCTGATATTTTATTACGTTGTAGTGATTGTACATAATTATTTATTTATTAACTTGCTTAGTGTCTTGGTGGTCCCTGATATTGTAAATTTTGTAATTGGATAATTAGTTTCATTTCCTGGTATTATGCTTGTTTTTCTCTTCATGGTTACTTAAACTGAACACAGCTTAAATCAACACCAGTTACCTACGATATTTTTATGTGCTAACATTCCCACACTTTATCGTAGAGTCACATTGATAGGCGTTAGTTCAGAAGCCGTGCTTCCGGTGACTCAGCAGGGATTAGTATTCGGGGAGGGGTCCCCAAGATTTATGCGCTATCCTGAATAATACGTGGCAAAGAGATTAAGCTATTCGTTTGCGAAACGTGAACTTGCCGACCAATTTCTCTCCAGGCTTACTATTCATCTCTATCTTTGAGCATCGCTCCAGGCTTACGAGTACTATACTGTAAAAAGGCATTTGTGTAGCTTCGAGGACAAAGCAATCAATAAAAACTTGTGTTAATGATAAATTATTTACCTGATCTGGAACTTGCTGCCTGGCTCCTTCTCTTCGGACTCGCACGTGACGTTCCCAAAGGAGTCCACTGCCAGGTACTTGTCCAAGTGTGACCGGAGGTAGATCATACCTGAAATAGGGGATCAGCTCAGAAATGAAATTGTTTAACTTCCTTTAAACTAAATCAACGCTTCACAGCCCGGAACAGATACTTAGGCCCATCAAGATCGTTCACTTTGAATCCGTGCTTCATACTTACAGCATACTAAGATTCAATGTGTCCTCGAGACCATGGCACATGTGTGTTTGCATTTGTACTCGTAAGAACGAAACGATAAATCGATATTGAAAAAAAGAAAATCACGTGTTAAATCAAATATTTATACTAATTTGCAATTTTAATTAAAACTGTGATAGATACAACAGTTGGATGCTAATAACATTTACCGCAATTCACTCTAAAGCTATAAAAATGCAAATTTAATAAATAGTGTATAGGTAAATGCAAATAATTTATTAGAATTGGAAAGTTGCAATCAAATCTAAGCGAAACAGATTTAATTCAAATCTTTCCTGGCAATTTAAATTATTTTAAATACAAATAACTTACCTATATTTTGTGAAAATAAAGAATGTAATAAAACATTTTAAATATTTATTGGTTCTGATTTACATTTCTGTTACCGGACCTGGTTTTGAATTTTGATGTATTTGTTTCAATGCCTACAAGGCTACTACAGATGAAAACGAAGTATGAACACATCGCCATAGAGAAAATACAAAGTACAGCTATAAAATTGAACATTTAATGTTAGCTTGTAACCCTTTTTATGGCCGACTACTGGGCACGGGTCTCTCCCAAAACTCCCCACTCGGATTAATGGAGATCTAACGTTTACTAATACTTACAGAGTATTGTCCGTATCTTAGAGAAGTTGTTTAATAAAAGAGAAAGAGAGAAGATAAGAGAAATAAAATTCTAATTATTATTATTATAGACGTGTAATGATAATAATATGTACAAATCATATCGGTTGTCGTTGTTCTTATAAACAACGCATTTGTTTGAAGCAGAGTAGGTTTGTAGTGAACTAGTGAAATGAACAGTTCAATATCTTTCCACGCCACGGTTCCGCGACAATACAATTCAGTGTCAGTGGCGTGGGAACGGATGATACTCGTAGTGGTACTCAACCTTGGTTGTTAATATTTTTCTAACTCCGAATCGCGTAGATAGTGGTGCAGTCACCTTTTTGCTACAAATTCCAGCATAACTATACCTCTAAAACTAGTGTCCAGCAGTGATAGTCTAACTTGGTTGAATTTTGAGCTACAGCTCCAATGGGTCAGAGGTTCAATGCCCGCACGCACTGATTTTTCAAATTATCTACGTACCACCTGCCCCAGTGTGTATGCTTTTTAGTATTCAGGATTTAAAAGCAACTTACACTTGTATTTCTCAGTGTTGATTCTTTTTGTATTAAGGTTAGGTAAAGAATACAAAGCAATCTATATTTCTATAATCTGTGATGCGTAAAGGTTGAGCACCTTTGGCGTACACTGTCATGACCGGCACGTATTGTTTTGCGAGAAAAATGCTAAATATTTGCACGGAATCATGTTTTCACTTCGTATTATGTTCACAATACCTTCGCAGTATCGAGCCTCCGTGAGTGTTTCAAATTAAATGTCTCACTAATTAATGGCTGTTTACATTGTAATTGCAAGTGTAACAACAATATAAACAGTCTATAAATTAATATATTTATCTATTTGTTTTTATATTAGGTACCATGTTGCTAATAGCTGTTAAATTCATTTAGTCAGCCCACAACAGAACTGGGCACAAGTCTGCTTCTCAGATATGATTTTAGGGCAATGTTGGCCAATTTCGGGTTGGTAAACTTCACATGCCTTCTGAGAGCGTTATAGAGAAGTAAGTGAGAAACTATAAGCCGATATCATAAATTTAACTACTTGACTACAAAATAGCCGAACAGTTCTACATAAGTAGTAACTAACAGGCTGCCTAATAAATACTAGACGTACGCGCTAACCGCAACAGGATGGGATCGGTTTAAGTCTAGACGGAACTGTACTATCATGTAGCTGGTAGCTGATCGTATGTAACAAAGTGCTCGCTCCTGTGTCGTGCCGCCCGCGACAAAACAAAGATCGTTTATTTGTAATTCACATAGTAATATATTTGTTGCAATAACTGTTTTTTGGTAATTATATGCCTTGCCTTCATCCCTTTTTTACGTCCCACTGCTGGGCACGGGTCTGTTCCAACAACCGGGGAAGGCCCGGAGCATACTCCACCACGCTGCTTCACTGCGGATTGGTGAGGATACATGTTAGTGGCCAACCCGTGTCGGATGTTGTCAAACCGCCCAAAGGGCCTCCGACCAGGTTTAACGACTGTTATAATTTTTTCTTGTTTCTCGTTGTTTCTGTTATCTACGAAAATTATAAAAAATGATTTTCTCTTACTATACTGTTTTAAATATGTTGTGCAAATTGAAAACCCAACTCATTTATTATTCCTGCGTAGGTAGTCTTTAACAGTTGAACACAATACTACAGCTATTCCCAAACTAGTCACAGGAAACAACAGTATTGATCCAGGTACATTGGGGGACACAGCTGGCGCAGACCTTGACAATGGGGTGCAACCCTCACGCGCATTTAGGGGTGGATACGCTGCGGGCGGTTTAAACACTTGTCGGACAGCCAGCGAATAAAATAAAAACGATACACGATTAGAATCACGCAGAAGTTGATGCACATAATGTTCATTATTATGAGTATAATTATGAGGATGTTAACATTGATGATGAAATAACAAATCCCTATGAACATTGAAATAATAGGGAGATTTCAAATAATACAAAACATGATAATCAACTTCATGACAAAACTTTCAACAATTAATTAGTCAATCAAATGGCAATGTCTGCAATCCAATAAGTCAATGTCAATGATGAAGCAAACGAAAATGTTTAGGGAAAGAATGAGGGGACCGAAATTGCAAATGAAGCACTTGATGTTGAAAAGGTAACGCTGATACCAACGCTGGTTGATTGGATTTTGATTGATTAAAAGCTGCTACTTGATGAACAAAAAGCTGATGAGTTTTTGAATTTGAATCATTTGAGAGTGGAAACGAGGATAAAAAATGGTTTAATAATTAAGACCGACTTCATCAGAATCGAATAAATAGAAAAAAATTCGACTGTCAGTGGGCAGAAGTTTAAATGAGGAATTTAAATTGCTGTTCTAAGTCTGGGTCTGGGTCCCACGACAAAAGGAATCCTTGTTTAAATTTAGTTCTTATCTAGAAGTTTTAGATTTAAAGGATTTAATCATTATTTTAACAGCCATCGATTCAGGCTATAACGCTTTTGTCAAAACTTTTATTTTGATCAAAGGTTGAACAAATAGATTTGCCACTCGAATCCAAGCTTAACGATCTAATTAACAGTCGAACGCGTACGGATTCGACAGGGGCGTTTTGCGCCAATTATCATTAGGTATAAGCGGGAAGAAGGGTGGTACTGCGATCATTTCCATGCCAACATTCGATTTGTTCACGTTAAGTTCTATATCGGCTTTGTTTTTTCCTGTCGCGCAATAAAGCCTTTAGATGGTCATTCCAATGTCTTCTCTGCCACATTGTTATATAGCATTTACAACAAATTTGGGCATATTCCGATTACGAATCAAATAAGAGTTTCTTATTCAGAGAAATTGTTCATGTTTGATTAGTTATTTTTATTTATGCTAAGTAAAGATTTTAATTGTCTTTGAAACTTAAAAGTAATTTCGCAGATAATTTTAGAACAAACAGTTTTTATCACTTTTGAGTAAAAAATCAAATAGAATTTACGATTTTGCCAAGTTTTACCAAGGCACCTATAGATCTCATCTACCTATAGATGAGATGTCAGACTTAGGAGAGAAGAGATTCAGATTCATAATGCCGAATAAGAATCAGATAAAATGAAGAACAAGACATTACTCACTGTCATTGGCATTTCCTGATGCGGGTTCAAGAGTCCAGATCTGCTTTTTCTTTAGGCTGGTACCATTGGCATTAATCTTGAAGCCGAAGGTCTCCGCAGTGAGGTAGCGGTACCTAGAGTTGATGAGCCCGATGGTCCACCAGCCGCGCTGCTGGTTCTGCGTGATGATGTCTCCGGCGCCATTCTGCTCTCCGTTGCTATGTCCGTTCAGACAGTTCATTTTTGCCTGGAAAGAATAAAGCTGGTTTTAGAAAAATGTAAAGGATAAATATCTTTTGGTTAGAAACATATAGTTACTGAAGATATTTAAGAGTTGCGAATACTTAATCTTTGGAATGGAACGCTATTATGTCAGGAAAATGGAATAAACATTTATCATAATGATTTATTACACATGTGAGAGAATTTATAGACGTTTACTGGAGCTGAACGGCCGACGTTATCGGCATATTTTTGCACCACAAACACGGCAGTAAACTCTTAGACGGCCCATATTTGGAAATTTGAGAGTCCATTGTAATTTCTCTTAAATGTTTCTTAAGCAATATTTAAATAATGATATAATATCTATGAAATCACCCTTTTGTAAGTCAGGATTAGCTGGAAATCATAACTATGATGTTAGTTTTGGTACACGTAGTATTTTTTTAAATTTTAAATATAAAAGTTGATTTTGCCCTTAGGAATAGGCACAGCTTTGTACCTACTAGGCTCAGATCAGATACGTGTAGGTATATGAGAAAAGCTGTCAACGACGGAAATCATTAAGCCTTGATGGACTTCTTGTTTTCTTTTATATGTACCTATAGGTATAGCGATACTAAAAAAAATTGGGGACATGAAAATTTTACTGAGAATATTTTCATGATGCCCGATTTTGTATGGTGAGCTATTTAGTATATTTTATTCTAAATTGATCACCATTTCGCGGTAGAGTGGTAGTGACGCACATTCTTAGCTGTCACTTGTGCTCACTATCAGGCTCACTAGCATGCATAGTTTGTTAATAATCTGTAATTTATACACTTGA
>DWQL01001960.1:0-10511 GCA_018231265.1 Noctuana haematospila
CCTTGAAATGTCATGTCTAAAATGGAAAGAATACTTGAAAAATTCATAGCAGCTGCTCAAATAATCGATGGAAATTTATTTCTCAAAAGTTTTGTGGTTGTAGATTAATAATCTTGTCTTTAAATTATAAAGAAACAAGTCGCTACATGAAATATTCCGTTGTCAATGGTGCGCTAAATCTAAACTTGTCGGCCAAATGCCGTAATGTGCTTACGATTTGGCACGAATTTCAGTACGACAAACGGTACCTTAAAAGTGTTTATGGAAATTGTAGATTTAAATGCAGAGAATGTCTGAGTATTAACTGTTTGATTCCAATGTACTAACATCTTTTGCCGTTAGTCTGGAGTTACATTTAACCAAGTTTGGAACCATTAATAATTGTCCTGTTATCTTACAAATTTGAGCCTTCCCTGAAAATCCTTGGTCCAAAGTAATATCGTAATACAATAGACTTACAACATAGGAGTAAATGCACAGAGATTAATAACAACTTTAAAACAACCAAGTCAAGTCGATGCCGCGGTTTGATTTTCTAACCAAAACCCTTGCGTTCATTGACTTTGCTATGAACTTGTGGAGTACCAATTAGTATTTGGTGGAGCTGACTTATCTACAGTTTGATGGGGATGAGACGCATGCGCAGAATGCGCTTGGGGATGGTAAAGATGGAAAGTTGATGGTGGATGGAAGAACTGGGACTGATCTATCGAAGACGCGTACTCTAAAGCACCAGGGACTGCAGAGTAAGCCTGTGGCTTCAAAGGCAGAGGTGCCTCGCCTAAGTACGAATGCCTTAACGCTTCGGAATACGCACTATTGTCATATGACAAGGCGTACTGCTGCTTATCTCTTGGAGATACTGATCCAGGTGGAGTCATGGCTGAGTGGTAGTCAGCGTAACCTCCATACGCTAAAGAACCAATATCTGTCCCTTTATGGCCTAACTGTTCACTGTATCCTGAACCCTCGCTCCCTGGTGGAGTTGGTAAGGGTCCAGATTGACCATCGTTCGAGTAATATCCACTTCTGCCATCACCTAAGAAGTTACTTCTGATAACACTCTCCCTGTTTGCGTATAACTGTCTTAACAGAGCTGATGCAGGCGTTGAAGTGTGGTTACCGGGTATTTGTCTATTCAAGTGGTTTAAATGATGGTTCTGGGTTCCGATCCATTGTATTGTCGATTTTTGCTGTTGTTGCTTTAGTAGAGCGTCCGTCGAAAAATCGGTTGGCCTATGAGCGATTTCTTTACCGTCCAATGATGGCAAATGCTTTGACATAGCATTTTCTAAGTCCCTAACAGATGTCGCGTCTGTTGTTCCTTCGGGAATGGCTAAGTTTGTTTTGGACAAGTCTCGTTCAGCGGGTGATATAGCGGCTGCAGGATTTGAAGAACTCTTTCTCCTTTCCTCCTCCCTTTCACTTTCTTCCTCACAGTCTGTTGTGTGCTTGCGTTTCTTTAGTCTTCTTGCAGGCATAGGTGAAGTTTTTTCAGGGTTTGTATTCAGTGGTAGTGGTTGAGCGTCACTTAATCTTGTTAGATGAGTGCCGTCTGAGGAAGCTACAGGTGCAGAAGATGCTGAATCAGTATTACTTGGGGGTTCAGTTCGTTCTGCTGTATGTCTAGAGGGTGGTGGCGGGCCGCCTGAGGAATCAGCATCTGGTGGACCGTTCTCTGGTTCTCCCGTGGTTTCTTCTCGCTTTACTCCTTGAACACTTTCTTCTAATTGGCAGCAATCCATAACAGTGTTTGGGTACTCTCGTCCACTGTAAAAAAAAGAATTGATTACATATTTATTTACTATCATATCATGGTTTATACTCGCTTTGCTTTTGATTATAATGTAGATAGGTATATATAATGTAGATGTAGGTATTTTATACCATTAAAAATTGGTTCAATTGTTTCCTCTTTATCTAAATTTCGATTCTTACCTGATAACGTAGTTGACGCATATAATATTTTGTTCCTCAGCATTCTTCGAGGAGCACACCACGGTGGCACATGTCTGCATCCAGGTGTAACCACCTAGCTTATTCATAATCCTGTAGTAGTGAGTTAGAACTTGGCCCTTGTTAATTACTGAAACAAGTAGAAGTATTCGTTAGAAAGATTAGCTTTCGTGTAGCCTTTGACTGCTAAATGATCGGCAATGTTAATCTGTTGTTAAAGTGACCAAAGCGCTCAATTTAATGGAACTTTATTCTTAAGTAGGGACATTAAGAATTTTTGTGTCCATGCGTTCAAAGATGTTTTGTACTTGCATTCAATCGCACCTAGCTTAGACAAAGGACATGTCTGACCTTGAATTAACACTTCAAATCGGTCTGATGACGGTATTATTTGAATAATCGGTAGCTTATATTTTTTTAATACATCGTTAGCCGTAGGTATTATATTCAATTGAGTAAACAAAGGACAACGCGACCAACACGTGTATTGTTGTACGTGAGTCATTAAGACTGACTCGGTTTTTGGTTTTGTTGTTTTATTGTGTATTGTGATCGATGCCATTTAATAATTAGCCATGCACTTGGAGTTGCGCCAAAAAGTGAAACTCGTTGTCGCCATTTGACTGCTAAATCATTGTTGTTATGTCGCCGGCGGTTAGTTTAAGGTAAATTCCTTTGCAGGTTGCATGAGAATGAAATTACCCAGCATTTTTACGAGCTGCTTTAGTTGTTGATTACCTACTACCATTTAAAATCTTCAGTAGCTTAATGAAGATTTTAAAGTGGGTTACCATTGGATACAGCCAATGTAGATTCTGATTAAGGATAATAATATATAAATGAACGAAATGTTTACATAAAAAGGATCTACCTACTAGATATTGATGGCTCAGAATTTGAAATCATATGACCAACATCCTTTAATAACACTTAATACCCACATAAATACAATTTTGTAATCCAATGCTTTCATCGAAACAGCAGTTTAAAATTCTAAACGAAGCTTCATTACCGGAACTTTTGTACATAATCATCCTAATTTTATTGCCCCGGTGTAGTTTTAGTAGTTTTGATATTATACCATCAGATGTCGTCAGTACCCAGGTACCTACATCAGCCATCCTAATCTCGTATACGGTTGTAACCAAATTACCCGCTTTCTAGCAAACACCCGGAGTTTTATGTTAATATCGACAATTGTTATTCTGCGCCCGGATTGACCACATTTGACCGGCATCTGTATAGACATTGTGCATTTTAAATTCAAATTAATGGTCTCGTAAAGCTATCAACTGTTCAGGTGCCAGTGAAAAACTTTACTATATGACGTTCGGTGATCGTGATTTGCGTTACAATTCGTCAGCCATCTTGTTTTGTTCGTTAGTTACAAAACAGTTATGCAAGATGTCCTTCGTTTTCATGGTTTAGTGTTATATACAAATGATTCAGCCCCTACATGTTAACCACTGTATGAATAATCCCGATGAATCAACCTAAGAATCGGTAAGGATATTCAACAGGTCTTGACTAAGAACCTAATAAATTGTAAAGGACTAAAACTCAGACTAAAACCTAACATATTATAATATACCTATAACATATAAACATATACCTAACATGTTATAAAAGAACTAATTTGAAAGAGCAAAGATTTTAAACGCCTTAAAGTAAAAAACTCACAAACAGACCCATTTGAGATTGATAGATTTTTATAATTATTAAATGGGGAAAGCAAAAAAATCCTTAAAGGATTCTAAAGAATTAAAAGGTTATCTATAGGAAAAACCTGACAAAAACTGCTAGTTGAGATCCAAATTAAAGATTATAGTATAAACCTAACTTCATGAATTAATCTGAACCCAAAGACAGTATAAAACAAAAATAACGAAGTAAAGACTGAACGAAGCCATCCCGAGAACATTAAGGCCGACATTTCCCACGTACAGCCAGGGAAAGGAAACGAAATGATGGCATGAGTTATTATTATTCAAATCACAACCCGGCCGGTATGGCGCTAGGCCTAAATTGTATTCTTGTGACGAATACTCTGAAAAATAATGATATCGCATCGCATGTAGACTTGGGATGTTTCGGTATTTTCCTTTTGTAAAAAATATATTGTACCTAAGCTTACGTAGGTACCAATTTTTTGTCGCAAAAATCTAGGATCGTCGTAAGGACCTATAATTTTGTGGGTACTGTGCATACGGATTTGGTTGCCAAAGAATCCGGAATTCAACATTGCTATACCCTACTGCGTAGGCATATACACTAGGCTACTACTAAACTACTTATACTAACTACTAAACCTACTTATAAGTCTTGTTAGGTTAGGTTAGAATTGTTTTAACTATTTCTTTTTTACTAAAGATGTCTTAACTTTCTTGGAATAAAATTTCAGGTAAGAGGTTTCTTTTATTGTTATCCTAATTCAATTATTCGTGATAACAATAACATTCGGCTCGGTTCGTCTTGCACAAATTTCCCTCGAATCAATCGATCTCATATATTTTCCTCGTCGCCTTGATTCGAGTAGCCGTTGTCTTGACATGGATTTCTATATGCCTCAAACTGAATACAAATTGAAGTTACGACATTTACCACCGATGGATTTCACCGCACATATTGGGTCATGGGTGGACAAGCCGCGTGTGGTGATCGAAAACAATCGGTAATATCGATAAGTAAGGATGTTCGTCAGTTATATTTGGTTCATAGCTGTCATTACGGTTTGCCAGGAAATTATGATTTATGGTTTAAGGATTAATAACTCGACATCATTTAAACTTTTAATATTTTCGAATAAGGAGCATTTATCGGGTGTTTCAGAAATACTTTAAGTAGAGATTATGTTATGTTTAAAAAATTGTAAATTACAGTACAACATTTTTAATATAGTTAGTAAAACAGACAGTTAAGGAAACGAAAAAAGAAAAAATACTTACAATCTACATGACATTTCCTAAGTTTATTAGCATCTTCTCCATGGCACAATGCGTAAAGATTCTTCCCCGTAAGCTCGTCCGCCGTGTAGCCTAGTAACTCTGATACCCTGCTAAGAACAAGAATAAATAGGTTAATTTAAATAAAGCATAAAGTAACTTCAATATAATCACACTAATCTAATTGATTAGCTTAAAGAAGCCATTGTACATTAGAGCTCTTTAAGATTCTCCAATTCGTGGATGAGTGAATTGAAGCTAGTTTATCAATATTATTGTCTTATCAGAAAAAATATTATGATAATATCTAAGAAAGAATCTATCTTCATTAACTTATCAATTGTCGATCAATTTATCTATTGGCAGTTCAAATTAATTAAGGTAAAAATAAAGAAGTGCAATTTTTAATAGGCATCTTAAATCCAAAAGTAAACATCAATTCAAATTTACATTAATAAATATACATAGTATACCTGGGCTCGCAATGCGCTATCCTGAAGTCGAAGTTGATCCTCGTGACGAACATGTCAGATTCCAATCTGATCTCATGTACTGAAGGCGGGGGTAGCGCGATGGCAAGCGCTACCATCCCTAGTAACGAAGGTGGGGATTTTCGACTATGAGAAAAGGAGTATTGTGGCCGAAGTCTGCAGAGCATAAGAACCACCTGAAAGATAGAAAAAGACATTGATTACTCTGTAATACTTAGATAGTTCTATAAAGTCATATTTTATAGACCCTAAAAATGCAATTAAATTTGAACCCTCAAAGTTGGTATCTACACGAGTGAGTAATCCCGACTGCCATAAAAAACTTTATTAAACTTTTCAAATGAAATCGCTGAAAACAACAATACGTGTTTTACATGATCAAGAAGTTTAGATGCAAATAAGAAAGTTAAAAGCCATCCGTTGCCAACAAACAGTTAAAAGCACGTACTGTACAAATTCCCAGGTAACTCCGAAATCAAATGTAAGAAGGATAAACTAATTCCAAATTTTCGCCATAAAACCATAGCCTCTGGCGTGCAATCCATGCAAAGGGTTTGGAATGAGCTTCGCTAATTGCTCTGTCGATATTTGCACGACTTCTATGAGCCATTTAGATTTAGATAATTTCAAATTATGGACATAACTTCTCAACTAATGCAGTTATTTTGATCAATAAATATCCCAAAGTTCCCACGATTAATTTGACACTTCCCTGAGTCTTGTAGATCACAAAACAATTTTATTGTAGAAAATGCTTAAGTTTTACTACGGAAATAATCTATTACGGAGTCGTTTTTCGCAAGTCGCTGGAGATATTATCGCATTTTATGTTCTAACACCAAGTTAAGGCAAAAATTATGGGCTATAGCACTGCCTCGGGGCACCCCACCCGGAGCAATAATTCTAACAATGATATTTGTGATCTACGACGGATAAAGAAGCAGTAAGAATTTATTTACACAGTCCGTGAAAATTCCTTCCAAAGAAGTGTGTTTAAGGATAGGGATAAAAAGTTAATAAAATTACTCAAATTAAGAATTGTGAATGATAACTTTTCGAAGAGAATACAATGACTTTTAGTTCAAAGAAAAAAACTTCTGGGATTAAACCTTGTTAGATAGGTATTTAGCTTCTGATGACCAAAATTAAATCAATTATTTACCACGTAAAAGGAGAATTAAATCAAAATAAAGCTTAAACACGACCGCAGATTGACACGCAAGTTTTTGTCTTCCGCGACGACTACTGAAGCGTGTCGAAAAGTAACTCGAACAAAGAGACAGATTAAAGTAATATTATTCATTGAATAAGATGAATCAAGATAAATGCCTGGTTATTTTCGAAGGCGACAAAACCGAAAGAAATATTATCATGACTGAAAATTGCTATAAAAACTTAGTTGATAATAAGTATTAAAATCCGTGTTTATTGTTTCGTCGTCAACTATTTTTGGTACCAATATCATCTAATAAATAATGAAGTAAATGCTAAAAATCAGCTGTTGTTATTAAATTCGTTAACATTGTCATAATCAGAAAGGTAATTTTTCATTAGCACGTTTCGTTGGCAAGACACCCACCCGCCAGCTACCACCCTCTCCGTATCTCGACGGGTCACCCTCCTTGCTTCTTCCAACCTATATTGAAAATGAAAATGCAGCGTACATTTCTTTCTCATTCTAAACACTAGATAAGAGCAAAAATGTCCACAAATTTTCATTGTCAACGTTAACACTAATGACGCGGAAGCAATAATTCTTACGTTCTTTCATAAATTAATTGCTTCTATGCTTTACTTAAATAGTTACATTAAAATCCTCACTATGTATATTTTATATACAATATTTCTAGGTAAATTAAGCATGTCAGTCACGAATAGTCACGATTCTTCATGAACGGGTTTTTGTAATTTAAACTTACTTGTTATTGTAATCATGTTATGGAATTTACTGCGAATCGTTAGGTAGGTATTCTCCGAAACTTTACGAATCCTCGGTATTTTTTCAGCAATATCTTTTAAGGGCACGTTCTGAAATCCAACTTCATCTGCAATGAATCTTATCTTGATGATCTTACCCTATATCCTGAGGACTTGAAGTGGCACCCTCGTTTTGTAAGTGTGCTTTTCATCCGGATGCAGAACGCACGGTCCATCCCTCGATATAAAGCCCCACTCGCTGCTAAGGTCATTTGGGCTGATACTGTGGAAAAATAATATTGTTAATTATAATAAGTAGCGTAATATAACCCAGCCAAGTACCTAAATAGTGTTTCAATTAATATACAGTGTTTTTTGACTTGTAAGTGGGTATGCATTTCTATTCCTTAGTTTGTTCTTGGTATTCTTCCTATCTCAAAAAGTTTCTTTCTCACGCCAAATCCGTCAAGATCCTAATCTTGCGATTGGCAGGCAATTGATTTTTCGCAGAACTATTGCATCCGCGTTCGGTCTAAAAATCAAATATTCTAGACGTGATCCTTTTGCTCTGTCAGCTTTTCCTTCAAGGCTTTTATGTCCTAGCAGTTCCAGGAAATGTTGATTAACAATATCATTGGCCTTTTACCAGCTAGTAAAGAGTTAGCCAAACGTTTTATATTATCTGATGGCTCCATTGATTAGTCGACCGGTTGACTAATTATACGATTCGTGGTCGAAAGCTTGGGATCGATCGACAGCACGCCTTAATTGATTTCACTGAGCTTGCATTCTTCGGAGAAATTTAGTAGCGTTTCTAAAACTTTTCGGACCTTATGCACACCACAACAATAACGATACTTATTAAGTATAAGAAATTATTCTTGATGTGATGCTCAGAATCAAATATTAAGTACTAACATACAGTAACTTACGGATACATTCATTGCTCCTAAGGAGATCCTAATTATTGTGTACTAGCTGTGCTCCCCGGTTACAACCGCGTTAAGAATTGCAACGTAACACTTGATAGTCTATAGCCTTCCTCGATAAATGGACTATCTTAAACTATTATTATTTTACGAATCGGTCCAGTAGTTCCTGATATTAGCGCGTTCAAACAAACAAACTCTTCAGCTTTATAATATTAGTATAGATTGAGTGGGTAAGGTATTTAATATCAGACTTCTTGCGGAGAGGTACCACCCCGGCCCTCATAACCTACCGTGAAGCAAGTCTTATAGCAAGTCAAGTGCTTGTGTCTCGGTTGGGAAGGGTTTCTGGCGGACATACTATATTTGAGGCGACCATCTCAGTCCTCGTGAGTAGCAACGCCTTCACGTATGATCACAGATAGTACTTCTCTCCTATTTGACGTTGGACGTAGATGTCCATGGGTTGCAGTGTCTACTTAACATCAGGTGGCCTGCATGCTTATTTGCTACTTATAAACGATAAAAAAGAACAATAGTTTTTTTTTATATTATTAAACTTTAACATACTAAATAGAATGGCATCTTGAAATCTTAAATAGGACGGTGATCCGTCTGCTAAAACTAGGCTTACATAAAAAGAAACATTTTGTGGACTTATACTGTTCTGCAAAATTAATCTAGATCCTAATGTTAGTAGTTAAAAGTTAGTATTTCTCTTGGAACCTAACAAAGTATAATCCATTTTAATTAACTTTTCAGAATTTTTGCTTACGCATTATTAAAATACGCAATTTGGCTCGCAAAAAACTTTCAATTTGTTATTGTTGTATAGAATATTAACATAACGAACATATTATTAAGCAAACAAACCAATTTGGCGCGAAAAGCATAAAATATTGTATATTTTCCAAAATTTTTCGCGCTGACAACACGGACTATTGCGTTACTACGTTTACTAGACGTGCTTTTGACATTGACAGGTGACATTCACAGTTGATAGATTAAACAGCGCAAACAGAATAGTTAATAAAACTAATTTAATTAAGTCATGGTTGTTTGTTACAACTGTAAAATATAATAAAATATATAATACTTTTTGTCTCAATAATAACATTAGAAACCCAAATCCTAAAATAACTAGTTAAAATCTAAAAGAAGATTCAGTACCTTCAAGTTTAAATATGCATTTAGTATTTAGCATAGCTTTAAACCGAATCTATAATGTTTAGTCTGTAACAACCACAAGTCTGTATTACTATCACCAGAAACAGGTTTAAAATAGAAAGAGACAAAAGTTGAATTAAAAAAAATTATGGTAAAGAAAAGAAAATAATTTGTTTTTTCAACATTCTTACAAAACTATTCAGCGCTTCATATTTCGCGCTTAATTTAAACTCTAAGCTTACAAATTTATATTATAAGTGTTACACGAGCAAATTAATTTTCACGCTGTATTTTTTTAGTAAAAAACAAATGAGCATCCACTTCACCTGGTATCAAGTGGCAACACATTACATTTGACCTCAAACCGTATGGCGTACCACCTACTTCAATTAAGTTAGTCAATACTTTTATAAACAAATTTGTGTTAAATGTAATTATTCCTTGTTCTCAGGAGAGTGGCGTGGCGACAGGAGAATGTTAGACATCACACGAGACAAACCCGTGAAAGTGTGTGTCCGTGTTGTCGTCCCAGTGCGCGATCATCCTAAAGTAAGTTCAGTTTTCTATTATAAAGAGTATAGATCAAAACTCTGAGAGTTTGTGTCATTGATGACACAACTCTCAGACGCAGAAAAAAATCTAAATTCATTATTTAAACTCTTGGAATCGAACTCAGGACTAATTGAATGACGGGCCGACATAGTATTCACTACATCACACATCGTCAAATAATTTATAAGTAGATAGTCCCTGGTATGATTGCAATATTCTATTTTCATTTTAAACATGCAAATATATTAATTAGTAAACCACTACTGATTATCCTTGTGTGGTCACTCTATCTACTGGGATCGGAATATTCATTAATATTTGTGTTTTAATATCGGACGGTCATCCGCGGGATTAAAATATACTAATGCACTAATACATTATGAAGCATGCATAGCCCCGCTGGTAGTTTGGATCACTTGCGATCACACTGTTATGCAACTTCGGTCGGTGGCAAACTTCATGCGCACTTTCGTGCTTCGGAGGGCACGTTAAGCTGTCAGTCGCGGTTGTTATCGATAGACAACAGGCGTTAACCCTTTGGGCGGTTTGACAACATC
>DWQL01001961.1:0-10511 GCA_018231265.1 Noctuana haematospila
ATTGGGGTGCCAATTCACTTCATTCAATTTATTACTACTACGTGTTACCAAGATCTTGTTGAGGCTTAAGACTTCTTATTCAGACAAATCTTACATAGAATAACATTTTATTTTGGCAAAGAGTCAAAACAAAGTTGAATAAGTAATCCGCTCAACATTGGGTTAATATTATAAATAATGGATAGGGCCATAATAATTTTTCGCATTGAGACTGTACATATAAGATAAACCCAAATTAAATTGGATATTCGCGTTAACCTGTTTAAAACTTTCTTGATGTGTGTTGGAAACACGTCGCTCCAAACAGGCACTTCTGTGGGTAATCCCTCAGTAGCAGAGTGTCATATTTCACCGGCGAATAAGTAGCGTATTATCTCCGCGAGACAGATGTCGCTCGCGTCGGCCGCCTGCATTCATCTCGCAGGTGCTCGCTGACGACGCGGTTAATCCAACCATGATACTATCCACAGAAACGGAATAGGCTAGAAGACGCTTGTTAATAAATAGTACCTATAACAACCGACCGTGGCACTTTCTCTTGCAAGACTTATGATGACTTTACGTAGTACTTAGTAGTAGGTACGGAATAGATCGGAAATTTTTCTACTCACTCACCTTGATTTGACTCAGTCTCTCTCCGAAAACTTTCTACATTTTGATGATGGACCGTGTTGATATTTTTAGGGTTCGTTGACTCAAAAGAAAAGGAAGAAACCGTGCGTCCAAACCAATTTGCTCTGAAAATTCTGGATCGATTGAGTTGAAATTTTAACGTAAATAAATGTATTTCGAAGAGCCACTTTTGGGGGGTAAATTAGAAATTTAAAAAAATTAACAAGCTATATCGTGTGAAATATCAAACGAAAGGTCTTATTGTGATAATCTTAAATTATTTAATTATTTTAATATAAAATTAAATAGTTTTAAAGTTATATAGTAGTTATAAAAACTTTTTTTCGTAAAATAGCTATTATAGGAAAACCTAAGCCTAGGACTTTAATATTTCAAGTTTTTTTAATAACCACAAAAACAAATTAGGGTCAGATTTAATGAAACTTATCGAATTTAAATTATCAACGTACCCTTCACGCGAGTTTAACTCACACTTCGCCGGGTTCTTTTTATTTTTACCTAACTAGGTAGGTACTTATCAACGGCAAAGGCAAAAACAAACGCTTAGATGACGCGAGGCGCAAACTCCGCGGACGCGCTAACATGGACGGATAGCTCGTCAATGTACGGATAGCGTGTCTAGCCTATTTCCATATCTGTGATACAACACTGCACAAGTTTTGCCACTGAATAACACTTCGTGCTATTATCGCACAAAACCCTGTTTGTACAAAATGCACACGCTTGTTCTTGCAGCTCAGAATGGATAAACTTTGTCCTTTTTAAGGAAGAGTCAGCATCAATTATGTAGGTACACAATGTTTACTTAATGTTCTGTATTTATGTTAAATATAGTATTTATGTTTTTACTGTGAATGTCGTTAAATTGATTTATTTTAGATCGGAATGCGTAATAATTATAGTATTTAACAGCGAAAAAATATTATCTGTTATTAATGAGTGCTATCGCTACATTTGACATTTGTTACGTAGACCACCTCTATTTTTCTCCTGAAATGGGTACATGATGATGATGATTTAAATTTGCAGCTTATTAAATAACATAAGTGTCATATTCGCAAAAAAAGGGAAAGGTTAGAAGAATACCCTTGATGCCAAAAGTAATTATATTTTGTACACTGCTTAAAGTTTCAAACAAATCATTTTCCAGGCAGCGCTTTATGGCAACTGCAGTTCATTGTTTTTACTTCTTTCCCTGCTTAGTGACAAAACAGAAAAAGAATGGCACTTCAAAGCAACCTATCAAATACCACTCGGCAACAATAGGGCCCGTTGATGAATTATCAATTTTCCCTTTGTCACACACCAAACAAAAACGCGTGATAACCTACCTGGGGCGTTATCTTGGCAGAGATGTATGACCCGCGGGCGTTCGTGTGTGTGTCACGTGTGAATGTGTGCGACTGTATCAATCAATCTACAACGACAGCAGCGACAGTCACAGTCAAGGGATCCGCTGTCAATACAGAAGAATACACGTTTTTAAAGAAAATATAATTATTATGGCACAGCTAATGTAAAATGTATCTTATAGTTAAAAAATAGAGCAGGTAGCTACAGAACAATTACTTATCAAGATCATGCAATGCCTAAAAAAAGTTAAGGATGTAATTAAAATTATTATGAAAGGGAATCAATTTTCAAATCAATCTTGGGGTTCGATTCGTGGTGGGGCAGTTTAAATGATGAATTTAGATTTCTTTTCCAAGTCTCGGTTTTTGTGTAATTGTCTTTGTATCGTATGTATCCGTCGCTCCCATGACACAAGGAATCTTACTGTGGGGCTCTGAGTGTGAAACGTTATTAAATATTATTATTATTATTCTAAACCGAGTACAGAATGAGAGCTTCATACCATAAAAATAAAATGATTCCAGTAGGCGCTGGGGTATGCTCAGTAATGAGGAACACGGCGTGATACGCTATCATACCGTGTTATGCGATACTTTAAAATACAATTATTTCTTATTATTTATGTACGTTAAAATATAAATATACCTATTGTGATTAATGTAATTTGTTGTTAATCCGTTTGTAATATTAGTATAATATTTAATGTCCTATTAGTAATTTAAGCAACCTTAAGGCATTGGTATCAAGACTGTAATCTTAAGGCTTTGCAATGAATAAAATAAATAAAAAAATATAATGCACAATATATTATTATGTAAAATGCGACTGTCTAATCGTGTAATATATTCAGTGTTGACGTTAAAATAAGCATTTTGATGTAAAGCTGACATGATTGATGTAAGCTGGCTGACACTCCTGATGCTCATAGTGACTCTTTGTTCGTTAAGAAAGGCCAAAGTTATTAATACCTTAACCTTACTTTTAACCTTAATATCATACTAGATTATATGGAAAGCTAAGACAAGACATTATGGATGAAAGGCTCATTGTCAAAACGTAGACCTAATTTTGAAATAAGCAGACAGATTGACTTACAATTACTCAGCACAAATTCAGTGTAAATTATAACGGGCATGTTTTTGTACTGATATAACTTTCGCAAAGTAAAGCCTAATATGAAACTCTGAAGGAACATTGTTCTATTTGAAAGCGAGTAGAGTAATAGACGTTAGATATTTATGAAGTAAGAAACAAAACAAAAAGTAACATGATATTCATAAGATGGTACGCGTAGAATGACAGGCTTAGTGGTATGAAAATGGAACGGTAATCCGTTCTGTAGTACCAACCAAAAGCAAAAAAACAAATATAACTTTGGATTTACATACCTATATCTATTATCACTGTTGACCACATTATTTAATCTGGGGAAAAAAAAGTTGTAAATAGTTAAATTTATAAATTTATTAAATGTAAATAGTTAAATAATTTATAACTAACTGTTTGTTTTCCTGCATAAATTAAAAAAAAAGGCAGTGGGTTAGGTTAAGTTAATTTAGGCTAAATTTGTCTTGACTGGTGACTGCCTGCGTGACAGACTATTTAAATAAATTTATCTTATATTTTGCATAGATGTACGTATCCTTAACAAAATACGTTCTGTTAAATGTAACTTCATAGCTAAAAGTGTAAGAAGAATGTCCGATGCGTGGGTTCCGAGAATCGATTAAGTGTCATAACTGAATTACGGTCCATTTAAATCATGCTTAACGGCGAATACGCATATTCCTCAACGAAATTTATTGGTCAGTGGCGATAAAAGGGAGTATATCAATAACCTTATAGTGGGTTGGCTATCCAGCAGTCCTGCGGGGTAGCAACTTATTATTTTATACTACTTTGGTAAAATAAGCTGTGTTGTTAAGTAAAATGTAATCTCTATATAACATACCTAATTATGTGACATAATATGGGAAAAAACATAAGCAAATATAATTTAAAGTAATTGAAGATCTAATGCATGACTTGTGCTGTGATTGGAAAATGTTTAAATTATAGTATATTTGGTAGATATACAGATATAGATACATACTTAAATAAACGCCGATTACTTACATATAAGGCAATAATAAAACAGCCTACTACGTATGAGTATGAAGCTCCAGATTGAAAATAGCAAGGAAATAGCAATTTTCCCTGGCAGTAATTCGTCGACGGCACGCCATTTTTCCATTATCCAATATCAATATTGTTTCGTCTTCTTCGCTCAGAAATGGAATTCTTAGAACTAAACTAATGATAGTATCGCATGCTCTCCACCAGAACTTCTATGGTAATGTACAATCCTACATACATCGCCTACTGTATGTCAATCAAGTCTTTCCTAGTAATTATTTAAATGCGAAAGTTTGATCATTAAAGATCGAGCATAGGGAAAGAGAAAATGAGAAAGGGCGGAGCCAGTTGCCTGAAAAGAGCGTACACTTAAGCAAGTATCATATAAATTCCCATGAAATTGATATAACACTAACACGTTGATTTTAGAATAACATTTGATCGTAGAAATAATAAATAATAACACAATTATGTACTAATATTATAATTATTGTTGGAATTTTCTTTCCGAAACACAGAAAAATTAAATTAAAACGAATATTTGGTTGCAATGCCCAACACGTGCCCACACGGTACGTGACACTCCGCTTGACTAACGGTATTGGTTCGTGAACGTAATTCATCTACGAGTACGTTATGTAATATTCTATGTCGATATTATATTAATATTCAGCGTATATCTCTTATTTCTTCGAAGCGATGTCAGCTTAACCAAGCAAGAAAACTAAAAAGCTCTTAAAATTAGCTACCATTTAACTCTTCATGACAAGCTGGGACCCATCAGCAATAGAAACCGTTTCTCAAGTGGCGGGTCTGCTTATTTAGTTCGTTAAAAATCCTTAGTTTTCAAATATTATACGAATAATCACATCACATGGAATTACATTTCTACTCTCATATTCTCCTACTTCTAAATTAAAAGGGCTAGAGGTCCTATGGATCTAAACAGCTATGATGTAGCTGAGAGTAAAACTTTTACTGAGATGACTTTCTTAATTATTTAATTAATGATTATCCCTCTTCCTTTCATATTATAAGGGCATAAACTTAAACGTGAATAGCGATTTTCTCAAAATACTTCAAAAACTAAACTTTACAATTTTACCAAAGATGAATTGCTAATCCAAAAAATTTAAATCAGTACGTTTTCTGAATCTTTGCATATTAACTTTACCCAAAGCACATAGTATATGATATTAGCACATAATATATAGTATATGTATATATAGTTACATAGTACTTATTTAGCATGTCTAGCCATTCAAACAAAACTCTTCTCCCTCCAATATAGAGTACCTAATTATAGCTAAAAATGTGTTTGTCATTAATTAATGGCCTTTAAAAAATAACTTAAGCACCATATTATTTAATATTCAGAGTTAGATTTCAATAGTTGTAAATAAAAATCTTACCTACAATTTCTTAATTTTTATGAAACTCTAGAAAAGAACTCGCTTCTGGTTGCAAATAGATAGAAATTTCAATACCTTCAGTGATCCGCTCGCCGCGCGCTGAATCTTCCAATTAGCATTTAATTTAGTTTTTATATCCCATTCCGTTCCGATGCCGAAACAGTGAGCCCTCGTCAGAAAGAGCTTTCATAAAATAACAGGTAGGTACTTTGTTTATATTCTTTATCTTTTTCCTGCGAATTGCAGTCGCTAAAGCAACAAATTATTCTGGGTAAATTAAACCTGATCCTCAAAAACAACACTCTGTGCCTTATCTCGGTCACATCCAGTCGCCGGCGCTCGGCCCACAATGAATTTTGGTATTAACAATTAACAAAAACGATGATTGAAAACCCGTTTATTCTTTACGCGTTAAGTTTTTATACGTTGTCGCCATGGTGAAATGAGCAATAAAATTAATATGAAAATTGTTTATTTTAAGCAAATTTGGGTGTAGTTACATGAATAGTTAGTTCGTCATACTATTTTACCAACATACAAATATTATGCCTGTTATTACTTTATGAGAATGCTTTGAAAACAATTTATTTTCCACAGTAAATATTTTATACTTGCTCATACCATAATGACAATAATTCTCTCCTTCTCCATATGAGTAATTTTAAAACAACAAAACAACAATTATTTAAAGACTATATACGGACCTAATTGCAAAATCACGTTAATAATAAAACTTTTAATATAAACATTTTAAAGATAAGATTATTGAAGTGTTAACATAATATTTATGTCCTCTCACTTTCCTGCAATCTGTGGGAGTGATTTCGTAAAAAGGGACAGAAGTGCGTAACAGGAAGCCGGGAATGCTATTTGATTTGACTAATAAGAAATGATTAAAGAAACAAACTAATGATCATTTATTTTTTTATACGAACAAGTTCTTAAATATTTAATGTGCCTCATTATATACGATTACTATAATTCATTTGTTTTTTATTTTTTTCATAATCTAGAACGTTGAATATTTTTTCACTTACCTACTACCTTTGCATATGAAACATATGATTATTAAAAATTAATCAAACAAAATTAATGGGAAACCTAATTAGACCGAAAAAAGTTCTTTAGGAATCGTAAATTAATAAGTTCAATTCTATTTGTAATTTTGTTATTAGACTTTGTAATTAACCGTCAGACCCATATACAAACAATTTAAAAAGTCCTTAAAGAATAATTTATAGCTACGAGAGCCCAGTTATTCCTCAGAGAAAATTACTTGAAAGTCGAATATTAATTAAGCCTTCATACTTTATAATGTATTATCTTGATATTTTATTATCAGTCAGAATTTTTTAGTTTGTTCAGACGTGTAAGAAAATCTGTGGAACTATTATAAATATTATTTGTTATTTTTTATATTATATTTTTATAATTGATAGCTATTTTGTATTATAATATTTCGTTAACTGCTTAATTTGCAAAGGTGTTCCCACAAATAACTATAGCATGGAACCTTGTCTAAACAAACGTGCTGACTGTTTAATTTAAAGCAAAATTCATTTACTCTTTCAAATACCAGAATTTTTTAAATGGTTGCTATCAAATTATTTAGTTTATTTAAGCTAAATGCTAAGAATATCAGAAAAATACTTCTATAACACCATAGTTAAGACTGCTTAATAAGTAGTATGTAGCTATTGTATTTATATTGAGATCACCTATTAAATAACTACATTTACTTCGATCACAAGCCTTTAATAGAAAGCGAACTTGGAACGATTTAAAACGCCTACAATTGATTCATAAACCTATTGAAAGAGCTAAGCTAGCTTGCGAACTCCACTAAAAAGTAATTAATCGATTACTGGAAAAATGTTTGAGACAAATTACAAAACATTTTAACGCGATTGTAAATTAATTTAGGTCATCTTTGTACAGCAGCACATAATGAAGAAGACGCACAAAGCGTTACCCACTATCGCGTTCTGATTTGTCACCGAGCTGATTCATTAGGCGCACATTAATCTAGGCAGTTACGCCGCGTAAATTCTGCTTTATTCATAAAGAATCTGATGCCCGTATTTCCACACGCGTAGAATTTACACCTTAATATTTATTCTATATAGGAACATAATATTACACAGTAAATTTACACAGTAACTGATCGCTGCCTTCTATAAATGGTAGATATTTAAGATAAACTATTATTGGGAATATTTAATAACTTAGTCACTATTTTTATACTATAATAGAAATACATTCCGGTAGGTGAAGTTAAAATACTAACTTTAATTTACTTGGAAAATAGATTATTCCCTTTTTAACAAGATAATTGATTTCCATCCGTATAAAAATATTAAGTGCTACCTATCAATATTTCCGCAATAAATGTTCATTCATACTCGTAATGTTCAGGTCGTAGCAAGCCTTTTATACCTTTTTCCATTTTGTATAAAATGTGCTCCTAAAACATAATAAAAACGCATTTAAACATTATTTATAAAGCGTATTATGAATGTTGTAACATGTTTTTTCTTTACATTTTAATGTTTTAACGCCCCGCTCAGAAGCGTCCAGTTTTTATAATTAGCAATTAGCAAGCAAGAGAACTGGAACGCTGAAACATGATACCGACTGATACTGATTTTATGAGTAGTACTTAGGTTTAATGTGTTGTATTATTTTAAATATTTTTATGTAATGAGGTGTGTTATAAATGTTGTAATATAACAATATAAAATAAATATCTACAAAGACATAGTAGTAGTAGTAGTAGCTAAAAGTACCTACCTACTTCCTAATTTCTCCGGATGTGTAGTCACAATTGTCCATCATTAAGTCCAAAAGAAAAACAAAAATTATTTGAAATGAGCATAGTACCAGCGGCCACCAATTTTTCAGACAATCTAGCTAGATACTTGAAATGTGTCAACATCTTAAAATTTAAAGTGCTTTGCACCTTTCAAAAATGCACTAAAGCTAGAACTATTTCTAAAATGCACTAGAACAACATAAACAACTTACGTTAAGTACAATGAAATTTGTCCAGAAAACTTATAATGGACACGTGTACAATAACATTGGATCAGCAAAGTTTGTCACGTTTCTTTAAAGAACGAAGTACGTAAGCGCTAGTTCTCTCACAGCAGATTTATATTCGAACAATGGACTAATCCGCTGACAATGGGATCGCGAAGGACACCTGCTACTCGACAAATGGAAACGCATACTCGTAATATTTTTTGCTAGCCAAAAGTAGGCTCAGGTAGAAGTAGAACAGATGGGTTTTGTTTTACCATAGGCAACATAATTTTAATACCACACGTACCTACATAAATCTTTCTTAATTTCGTCTCTTATCGTTATTCAGGAAACTGGTACTGATATTTAGAGATATGAAATATTCGTATATTTTAAACTAAAAAGCAAAAAATATATTTTCAAGTGCATGTTAGTATTGAACGCACACGGAATATAAGCTAACTCAAAAAATAATGTATTCATGTATTTCCGTACTCCGTACCAGTTAAAACTGAGTTTGAGAGTGCCCTGAATATTAATACTCGGGTATGAACGAAATTAATTTATACAGCTCACCAATCTGAATTTAACAAATTTTATATCTGAAATTCCATTTAGAAGTAATAGACATTATAAATATTAAAAAACGTTGAAATATAAAAAATAATAAAAAAATTCGTGAAGAACAAAACTCTTTCCTTAGAATATCAGATCTGTTACACGCATGTGTAACTCACGTTTTATGCTAGATCTATTTGATAATAAACGTACCTGCTATGTGTATTAATATAAATCTCCTGCTTATGTATGGAAAGCTTTATCACCTATACCTTTCTTACAAAGACTGCAGAACTGCTGTATTGATGTCTTAGGAGTCTGATCCCCTGACAGTGATTCCATCAGCGCTGCAAACTTTTATGATGTCATAAACACGAGATGAAATTATATCCTAACGATCCAATAAACGGGAAAAACTCCTTCCCGCTACCCGTTATTACACAAACGGAAAGGTTCAGCTCCGTATTGCCGGCCAGCTATATTCCTGTTTATGTTATTACCCGTCAAGAAGATGTTATAACCTTTTTACACAATCTGACATAAAACGATTGATTACAAAATTGATTACTTACTTGATACAGTCGATAAACAACATTAAAGCACGTATGTTGTCACGCTATTGGTCTAGGCGTTATAACTTAACAACGTAGTTGAAACGCTCGCGGTTCGAGCAAGTTGCGGTTAAAGACGACAACGATTTTTAAAGAAATGACACACAAAAATTTATGCATGTCTAAGGTTAACGAAATTGTGAACACGGTGTTTAAAATCGTAATTTTAATTAATTTGATTACTTTAATTTTAATCTAATAGTAATTTCAAAGATTTTACCGTAAACTGTCACGCATTCAATGGTACTAACCACAAAGTTTCCTAAGTTTGAAAATGAGTTAGGATGGGTACACAAGCTGCAGAATTATCGGCGACTTGCGCGAGTAATATCGATAATTTAATTATGTATTCTTGTAATTCCTGTTACAAAATAAAATTATCACGTACCTTCTCATTGGATTCAATAAATAATATGTTCCCTCACTCTAAAAGTCCCATTAATAAGCGTAATATCATAAATCAATACTTTAATGCTCGCGGCGGGATACTCAGCTTGAATACGAAATCATAAATGATAACGTTATTGAAAATCAGGGTAAGAGCAGGTTTTCATAAAAAAAAAACGATGTACCTATAAGAATAGACACTTCATATCCAATATTATAACTACGTACATATTTATTAGTTTATCAGTTATTGATTGATTTTTCATAAACAAGACTATGAGAAAATATTAAATCTGTAATCTTGTCATTATTTAATTTTTCGCAGAGAGAGGAGAGATTACGTAGAAAAACTATTAATACCTACAAGTTTTTTTACCAGCACCGCAAAGTAAGAGTAAATTTTTAGCTTCAACCTAGGCAC
>DWQL01001962.1:0-10509 GCA_018231265.1 Noctuana haematospila
GTACTGATTTACAAAAGCGAATCAGTACTAAGGAGAAGGTTAAGTAATCGTTAAACGTCTCTGAGTGCGGCCGAAAGGCTCTCTCTACGAAATGAATCCGAACTATAATTAGTTTTTATTTCTTGTATTTTTCAATTCTTTTCTATAGTGACGAAATATCAATTTTAAAAGCGATGATATGCCAGTAGTTAAGAATCCTCTCCCGGGATTTAACCCTCCCCTGAAGCACGATCCAATAACTTTTTTAAGTTATGTAACTAGAAAAATGTCATTAGCTGTGACGGTGACAATTCTGCATAAAAGTTCGCAAAAGGCATGTGAAGTTCACCATCCCGCACTTGGCCAGCGTGGTGGGCAGTGGAACTGTGATGATGATATCAATTGTCCGACCATTTTTATAATTGACACACGTAAAGTTATTCTCACTTGAGAACTAAAATTAAAACGTAAATGTTCTTTGTTAGTATTTCAAACTTAATTTCGTTCTTGACTGGCGAAGTAAAGTGCTAATGCTATGGTCTGTTACGAGTTGTACTTGTACTAGAGGACCACGCCCACAACAGTCAAGGTCATAGCACACATAGCAAGACAGACAGATCGACAGTTGTTAGACAACTTATTACTTATACTCGTAGTTGTAGCTGAGCTCCAAACACTGTTTAAAATAAAGTTCCGGTTCATTCTATTTAATTTTTTTACTAACACAATGATCTAATTTTAAATTTTACAATGACTCTTTATAATAAAATACCAAATGTCACTTTGTATTTCCTTTATTATTATAGACTAGCTGTGACCTGCGGTTTCACCAGCGTGAAGAATTGTAACGTAATGCTTGATGGCCTATAACCTTCTTCATGAGTGTAGCTATCGTTCACAAAAATAATTTTTCAAATCCATCTTGTAGTTCTAGAGATTAGCTCGTTCAAACAAACAAACAAACTCTTCAGCTTAATGTATTAGTAAAGAGTATATATGATTGCGAATTAAAATAGAGTTAATAGTCCTTTAATTAGATTTAGCCCATAATAAGAAGACCGCATTTCTGTTTTCCTTAAAAATGTAGCCTTCATTATGAGTAGCTACGTTAAAACCTTAACAGCTTAAGAATGTAGTTGATCGCTGCAATATCATTGTAAGTATACTAGAAAAGAGCTACAGTACCTACTAGCTTTATTTGTAACATTATCTCTTTAAATTATTTAGGCTAATGTTATGGTATGCCGTAAGCGTCAATCTGTCAGTCAGGTAGAACTTGTGGATACCAGCTTAGAGTAGTCCGAATGAATATAATGAATGCTTTTACCACCATGCACTAGGAACAACCCTTAAAAAACGACGTCAAGCAAGCATATTGGTAATAGGTTTTATAAAGAGTGCATAATATTATACATAGAGCATTTTCAATGAAACATAATGAAGGTAGCGTTTTTACATGTTACTAAACTAGGTCTATTTAACACAGAAATAGCATTTTCAATGAAACACATTACTAAAATTACAATGACTGCTTACTAAAAACCAAAGGAAATAGATAGATAGAGGGTATTTTCCATGGAACACAATACATAGCGTTTTGACATGTTACTAAAAGCACTGAAAGTACCAATCTCATTTGACTGACTAGTCGAGCAGCTATCTACTGCTATCTACTCCTCGTGACTTCATTAAAATGCGGTAGGGACTGAACCTAGGTAGAAGATCTTGAGACGAAATTTGGACATATCGGGTTTAAGTTAGTCACTTTAACTTTATTCGAGATTGACCTAAATATTGAAATAAATTTATGTTTAATAAAAATTATTAAACATAAATTTTTATAGTTAGCAAGTACACGAACATGCAGGATATCTAAGACCTGACTGTTATTTTACACAACGACTGATCAATCGTCTTGTAATTGTATTGCGTTGGAATGGTGATCAGTATGTTCGTGATTGTTGAAAAACTATTACTAATTTTTAACGGTTATTTACACAGTGTTCAAGTTAAAATTATTTTTAAATTATATTAATTTGTAGATGGGTTAATGATGATGAAGGTATAGTACCTACCTTCTTTACCTTTATAATACCTACCTTTTTTGTTAGAACATCTTACCGAAAAGTATCGTAGTTATTACATTTATAAGTAACAATCAACAGTATTTCTTTTTCACCAGTTTTTACTGTCATGGTCCTCAAAAGCGTGGGAATCTTCATGTGTATTAGCTGCTACACCTCTTAAGGCCAAACGCGCCCATAGTTACCTATTCAGTAATTTATCATATTATAAGGTTGTTATAGGTGATAAAATAGTGCGTTAGGGTAATAAATGTTTTGTTGGCATATGAATGTACGAAATTAGGTAGGTACCAATTGCAATGATAATGTATATCTAGGCTACCTACCTAGGCTAGTACCTTTAACCCATTAAGTGTAGTGGTGGTAAGTATATCTAAGTATATAAATAAGTGTTAATATACCTGTCCGCCATTCGGAAGGTAAGGTTCGGATATAAGGTTCCTGGGTTCAATTCCTTTGCAGAAGTTCAGATTTTTGTTCTGAGTCTGTGTTTGTGTAATTGTGTTTATGTGTGTCCATGGTACCCACGACGGCATAATAAACATACAGCATGCGACAACACACCTACCTATAATGACCTATAGGTAATGGTTGGGGCTTCACCGCAATTAGAGGAAAATTTTCTGGACCATATTCATACTCATTTAAATCTTAGACCAGTCGAACAACAAGATTGACGACAAATTGATTGCCTCGAAGGCAACTCATGTCTGCATATCAACTGCATCTTACTGTCAGTCCATTCAACTTCCGAGATACGATCCGCTCGCGTCACGCAAAACTTACATGCAGTTAATCGGATTACAGATTCTCATCACACTTTCACCGTGTAATGGCTGGTTCATGTTATGTCAGGAAAAGTCAAATACTCCATTCTAACATTTTTATGAGCTTCTTAATATAATAATTATATTTATTTCCAATTATCTATATATGAACATGCAGGGCACCTGATGTTAAATGGTCTCTGCACCCCTTCCCTAGTCCAACCTCAAGTAGGAGATCTATCTGACGTCATACGTGGAGTTAGTGCTACTTATGATGCCTGTGAAGCTTACCTCAAATACAGTGTCTACAACATCCGCCCTCCAAACATAAACTTGCCGCAAGACTTGCTTCACGGGGGTTATGAATGCAGCGGTGGTACCTCCCAAGGCGAAATCTACCAACTCTACCTTTGAAATCTACGATATCCACCGTAGATCGTAGAAGTACCTACTCCCGCTCTGTAAGTCAGTAGTTACGCATATGATCACGGGTAAATATTTCCTCAAGTGAAATCCCGCGCTTCCGATAGTAACGTGTCATTAATCTAGAGTTTCCGATAGAGCCACTGATTATGCAGCTATTAAAACGTCTCGGGGCGTTACGCTTTAAATATGCGACGATTTGCATACACTTCCGAGTGAGGAACTATCAAAACAAAATAAAAAGTGAATTAGATTGCGCGTACGCAGCTTGCACCGGACCACACGCCACTCGGTACCACACGGTCCAACGGCCCAGTCGTTCGGTATTCGAATACGCGCGAGTGTAACAACTTTTTAAATTATAATCTGTGTACTGTTATTTTTTATAAATATTATCTGTGACTGTGTTGATTAAAGGCGGGAATATGCTTCGCTTTATTGTGAGTTTTTGTTTGGTATCTTAGAGGTCATTGAAAACTACAGACTTTGTGTTTTTTTTGTTAGTTTAATTTGATTTTTTCACATAATAATATTATGTAATATATTAAGAATAGTATATAGTGCAATATATGAAAAGAAAATATACATGTGTATAAAAAAAATTAACTCTATCAATAAAAGGTACCTAATAAGAAATATCACAAGTATTTGGTACAATATTTATGAAATAATTTTTGCTTGCATACGAAATTGGTTTTGCGAATAAGAGAACAGGTTCTACATTTGCGCAAACAGTGATTACTGATTATTATACATTCATAGTTCGTTTCGCCGGTTTTTTATACAGAACAATAAAACCATGACCTGCCTAATTTTTGTTGCTCAACCAAAGCAAAGGGTGTCGAAGACGTAGAACAAATGCTGAAGTATTTGTAAGCTATTTGTTTCGTCATGCTAACCCTGAACTTGACTTCGCTATGCACAGCTGGGTGCACGATGTCATGCACTTATTGAATCTAGATACTTTCTCACACTAATAGGGCTCAAAATTAAGTGCCTTCAACCCTTTTTATGTCCCACTGCTGGGCACGGGTCTCTCCCCATAACCGGGAAAGACACATGCCACCTGATGTTAAGTTGTTATTGCAACCCTCGGACACCCACGTCCACCCTTAAATAGGATAATAGTCCAATCCAAAGGCGTACGTACGTGGATACATTGCTACACTACTCATGGAGACTAAGATGGTCGAGGAGGACAATATTATAAGTGTCTACAGCATGTGTAGTTGGAAGTAAAGTAACTTGTAAAGTTCGACAGTCGCACCACCGCTGCCCTCATACCTCGGATGGCTTATTAGAAGTTATAACATCACGTAACAGTACTTGTAAAGCGAGTGAAAACGAATTAGCATCAAACACAAATACCAAAACGTGTTATGTTTCGTAGTGTTCTTGTATACTGTTGTGTTGTTATATAATGAATTAACATTTGTTAAATGGAGCTTAAGAAATGATAATTTTGATACAATTTTTGAAAGGGTCTGACCGAGTTTATTGGAAAGTTTTGCTGACGACTCATTAATATTGAAAAGGTAATATTGTATGGGTACCTACTATAACCTATATAGGTACTACACCTACTAAATTGTTTGAACTACAAAAGGTAAATAAACTGCAATATTTACTTACGTTACAAACCCTTGCACCACGCCTATCCAATTATCTTGCTATAAAATATATTTGAATTGTACCCTTTCCTGTACCCACTGAAAAAATAATTGTACCATAATAACCAAAGAAATATAAACCGTCACAGAGTCTACAACCCAGAAATAGGCGTTCTCAGGTTTTGACCTAGCCAAGCCATCAGCAATTTGCCCGTTTAAAAAATGTAAAATACCCTATGCCAACAACAATACGAGTAAGTACGTAAAAAAAGTTTGCATAAGTACGCTGGAAAATTATAGATCCAGGGGATTCAGCTACCCTCCCCTGCCCTAAGTGTCCCTAAAAATGTACTTACAAAGAGAACTAATGTTTACAAGAGATTTTTAAAATTCCTTATAAAGTACCTACTTATATCACGTAGGCACTTGTAATTAAGTCAAGCAAACTTAACTACAGCTCGACGCGTCTTCTGAGTAATGAATCGAAAACTCGGCCAGTCCTTGCATAACGGTTTGTAACGTGTTTTGGCGGATTCATAATGTTTATATGTTGTGTTTCTCTTTTGTAATAACGTATCAAATTATCAAGTATTCGCGAATGGATATTATATACGAGTATGCCTACTACTGGTCATACAAGCTGAAGTTGTTGGCTAATTAGTCACGGAACGTTATGAAGTAAATCAGTTATGTTTTATTAAGTAAAATGAAGGATTTTATTTATATAATTGTGATACAAATACTTTAATTATTTAATGAGTGTAGTACAAGTTGTTGTTAAAGTAAACATGGAAATAAATTTATAATTAAATAGGTACATAATTAACAGTAGATATATAATATTAAATTCCAGCTACCATAACTACACTAAGACTAAATGCCTAAGGTTTTAATTACCAAAAAAAATTTCTGACTGACTACAATTATAAATATGTATGTATTGTATTGTAGCTATTGATGTAACGCATATCTTCATAGTAAGATTATTATATTAGTCAGATTCAGTATATAAAATCTCTGTTTTCATATCCAGGTGTTTACTCTTCTGGCCGCCATCACATCAGCACAGTTCAGACCACAACGATCGTTCAATCACTACGAGTACTCAGCAGCATCAGAATCACAAATCAAGAATGCCATCGAGAACAATTATGACGACACCGGCCCGGGTGCCAAGTCTCCAGAACAAGCCTACAAAACCTTTAACACCCTTGAAGAAGCCTTGGTAAACTACCTCGACGACCCGGACACAAAACTACCAGACCACGAAAGGGCTAAAGCAATCCAGAGGCTGATCAATCCAGAGCACGTAGGACCCATCAGATATAATCCAAAAATCACCAATGACTACAGATGGAAGCCCATAACGACTTCTGAACCTCTAAGCATCCTGAATAAATTCGGTTTTAACAAAGTCTATAACAATCAGTACTTGCCGTACCAAACTGATTTGGACTGCAGACCGGTGGACGAATCAGCCCAGATACAGAACATAGGGTTTCAGAACTATCCGAAGCAGAATGTGGATCCTTTCAAGCTGCAAAGTATTCAATCAGTTAAGAGCAGTCCAGTGAGTTTGGCGCACTACACGAGGCTAAGGGACGAAGGGGACAGCGAGTTCAATCCCAACCCGCAGTATAGTTTCTCATACGGTGTTCACGTGAGTACATTTTCTTTTTATTTGGGACGCAAATAATCCTATTGTACCTACTGACATATTGTAACACATTGTAACAAAATTTTTAATAGATACGTGGATCGACAAAGTTTCCTCTCAAATATGAGATAGGTACATAAAAAACTTGGAGTTTGGAGCCGAGGAGATTAAAATTATTAAAAACAATACCTAAATTTAAAATCCCAAGATACATAAAAACCTAAGCATAATAAATGACAATAACAAAATAATTATAAAAAAATATCTGATTTAGTCTATCCAATGATAATAATTAACTGCCCCAAAACTATTCGCAGTAGGTAAACTAAACCAAACTAAACTAAAGTATAAAAGCTTAAAAATTATGACTTTGGACTTTTATGAACGGCTACTCACTCATATTCATTCCTCAGAGTGTATCCACTATATTTTCATTGGTCCCAATTCCTCATACTCCATGATACCATCTAGTTTAGTAGGTACAAAACTTTGAATCAGTACCTAACAATGTAGATTGTTGCTGCAACAATAATAAGACAATACTCTATAAACAATTGAACACAACTAGAAGACGTGTCTAAGTGTGGCTAAGAATGTATAACAATAAGAAAGTTGCATTAAAACCATTAAGATTTTCGCGTAATTAACGTGATAAGATAGATGTGACTGTATAATTACTAGGCAGTGCCTACCTAAAGAGTTGCTAGTGGTAGAATAGTGATTGACCTTGTAAAGCCATCATTACTCATAAATTACTTCGAGTGACTGAGAGTCCGCTTAAAAATACAAAGTTCATTTAAACTTACTGCATCGTTAACAAAATGTCAATCGCTACATCTTAGAATCTACCTATAAAAACAGATTGCAAACAAAACAGGTATTCGGTATGTACATACATACGTAGGTATCCATTACATTAGAAGGGGTCTACAATGAAGTTTGCAAAAAACAGATGTCATAAAAACACAATTTTCAGGTGTTCGATAACAATAGCAAGCAAAATAGCAATATTATATTACAATTGATTTGTTGCTAGGCTTCTATACACTAATCAATTTAGCCGTGTACCTAGCGATATAGCGCTAACTTAATGTACAATTAGAGACATTTAATTCTACTTAGTTATTTAACTGTCTCTGTCAGTCAGTGCTAAATTCTAATGTTGCAAAATGTATTATGATCATTATATTGGAAACTAAATAGGCACAAATAACAAACGTCATGTCGTATGCTGTCTTTCAATTAATATTCAGGCAAAAAATCGACCTTGGATGACGAGGGGTTCCGGGTTCCATGCCGGACTGGTACAGATTACATTATAGTGATAAGAGTATTACTTACTTAGTGGCTACTTCATTTATGTAAACGAGAAAGAAAAATGTTGTGATTCTGTTAAGTATAATTACAATTTATAATAACATTCTACAAATAACTGAGATTTTATAGACTGTTGTCTGTTACGACTGCTGTGCAAGTGTAATGAATTATTGTGATCTAGTTATCTTAAATCAGGGCTATTCAAGGTGTCAGGGCTAGTCATACACAAACTACATGTGTGGGAGTGAGCATAACAACATAATGGGGTGACCAGACAAAAAAATGGCTTGCTCCTGTCTGGTCTCTTGGTGGATCTACTGTACCAGCTTACTAATAATGTATGTAAACTTTTAGTACAATCTTACAACAAACACATGAAAATAAATGAATGGCCAAAGGTTAATGAGACCAAAATGTCACATGAACACTATAAAGTAAATGATTTCAAAGGTTGTAGTGGTTACCAGTAACTTGTACCTAACTTTGTCCGTAATGCCCATTATAAGATCTCATGATGTGTAATGAGATTTTTGTTACATGAAATAAACAATGAATTTAGTAAGAGGTTTTTGTATACGCCCTACCTTTGCAATACATTGCAAGAACAGTATAAATAATAAGTTAGTTAAAATTTTTATTAAGTACTGTATTACAAAATGAAATGCACCATACGAATGCAACATGCTATATGCCTTCTTTGCTTGGGCAAAGGTCCTATTGCCTTTTTCACAACAACAACACTACTACACTAATAGTGCAAAATTTTCCTTTAAACAACCGTCGACATAATATCGGAAGTTCGGAAATATTTTTGCAACCATATTTAAATGCCATATTAAAGCAGTATTTAAATTCATTATGTACGTTCAACAGAGCGCGAAATATCATATCGGCTTTCTACAACTTTGTTCAACTCGGTCCTTGAGTCGGGAGCGTAGAGTACCCTTTGTCCGACTTTTGCCTGCCGTAACAGCACAGACGACATACAATTCAATGTTTAAAAATTTAATGGGAAAGACGATCTTTTAATCTATATTTTAAAAATATGTGCTAAATTAAAACAGCACACGTACAATCTATCCATTATATTTCTTTTTCTTGTCAAGTAATTTAGTGGTTATCTCTCGTAACTCGTAATCGTCTGTCACTGACATATCAACGATTGGTCTTGACAGTTTTGAAGATCTACTAATTTTAATTTATTCAGTGGTTTTCCATTGATTTTCCACCAACTTGCAATTTTATTGTCATCATTTAAGTCATGTTTAAATTCGGTTTTTCATAGGTTTCTAAGTTTTATATTATTACTATAAAAATAAATCGTAATTGGTTATTTAGCTTTATACCCTTCACGTTCTCTCAACTTTATAAATTTTACTTACCTACTATAATATTCAGTTTTATTGTGGTCATCGCAGTAAGCGCTGGAGAAAGTGACAAACAGATTAAATGTGCGTCGCCGGTCTCGTGAAAGTGTCACGGTGACTTGTTGGTTGCGGACAGACTCACAAATAAACAAAAATATCGTTTTCACCTTTGATTACGTAAAATCACTCAGAATGAAAAAATATAATATACCAATTTAATTTCAGACTTCTTAATAGTAGTAGGTACTATATACAGATAGTGACCGTTTAGTTTAAGTGACCTTATTTAAAATTACTTAAAACATCGTTTTATTTTTATACTACAATAATAATTTTATTATAATAATATTTGGATCAAGATTTTAAATAACCGAAAGCCTCATGGACACTCAACGTACATGATGTTTCAGTGACTGATGAGTTGAGTGAGGTCAGTGCAACCTACTTGCGTTAATCTTGCAAAATATTTTCATATCAAATTACTGATGAACGAAGTTCTCTCTAACTTCCCACATCGATTCATTGGGCATGTACTTACGAGTACCGTACTAATACATAGCATAAAGTTTTGCTTTGCATGGAATAGAAAAGAATAAATATTTATTTCGTCTAAACAGAAATATATACCTCTACTGAAGACAG
Organism: Noctuana haematospila; assembly: GCA_018231265.1. NCBI lineage: Eukaryota > Metazoa > Arthropoda > Insecta > Lepidoptera > Hesperiidae > Noctuana > Noctuana haematospila. The sequence continues at coordinate 9,847 of DWQL01001962.1, forward strand.
CCTACCTACCTACAGAATTACAATGAAAAAGATGAAGACAAGGTAAAATATAAAAATCTCTATCATGATCAAAATAAGCACAGATACAACGTGCAGAATTTACAATACAACACACAATATATAAACTATAGAACAATGCTTGAAATGTTATGTAGATTTACATAAGTAGGTATACTTAGTAGTATTTAAAAACTTCGTAATGTTATCACGTATATATTATGTATTGCGAGAAAGAACTAGGCACTCTTGACTCTGGGTCCTTCAGATATTCGATACGAGACGTAACTTAGTGGGATGGTTTCAACATGCATTTGCTTGGTTAGGTTACATTGAAGCTTTTTTTTAATCAATTAGAAATGGCTTTCTCGTAAAGACGATTATGATGCCCTGGTAACGATAACAATTGGTATTATTCATTGGCATTTTCTATTTCCTTATTTGTATAACATTCTGGCTGCGTCTAATAAAGACTCACCCAGAATGTACTGTGAAAACAATTGGATATTTGTGACCGCAGCGTCTCTTAAGTAGGCTACTACCTTAGACAGTTCGCCCAGGGACGTGCCACCGTCGTCCTCATAACCCGTCAAACAAGTCTTGTGTGTCAATTATTGAGGTGTGGATGCCGAAGACGATTTATTTGAGGCCACCATGTCAATCACC